>RJWT010047418.1:0-11310 GCA_004365215.1 Cuniculus paca | reverse complement strand
CTCCCAACAAGGTGTCAGGGTTGCAGTGCCACTCCAGCAGAGGGAAGGGGACTATCCAAATGAGTGAGCTGTTCCCAGTGACAGTGGAACCCTCATGCCGAACCCTTTCCAGATTTGAAGATTTTCAGTGCATTTGCTGGAGCAAAAGAAAGCTGGAGGGCAACTGGGGAGCTACATATGCTCCCCAAGGGGATCTCCAGGTGGAAAGGTGTGAAAAATTAGTCCTAGGGGTCTGTTGTTCTTAGATCTGTTATTTGTTCCCCTAAAGAAGGCCTAGCCATGAAAGATCCTGTGGGCCCCAGACAGGATAACACAGCCATTCCTATCCTTGCCATAGATTCTTTTGAAAGTATTTTTCCTGTAACAGAAAATGGCCCCCAAGCCAGTGTACACAGTTTCTTAGTTGCCCAGGTAATAGTTCCTGTTGCAGTTCTGGTTGCTTCTGTCTCTTCTGTGATGCATAGCTGGTTATTTTGATGCATATTGTGAGAGACAGTCAAGGATGGCCAAGTACTCTGCCTTTGTACCTTCAGACCCCATAAAAACCTTCCTCCTGGAACCTTCAGGGCCTGACGTTTTAAAGAACAGTGTATTCCTAGTCAGTGCCCAGCATTAAATAAATCTGCCTCTAAATCCTGGGTGTCGTTTTGGTGTTTCTGTTTGCATTCCCATTGTATCTTAATAAAGTTATTGGTTCCCCATCAAATCAATGCACTGAAATGTCCCAAGAAGATATCTGATCTCCCATGTAAATATGCTAACCACAAATGAGAATCCCCTGCACTCCAGTGGCTACAATTGCAGGGTCCCAGCCATGCTTCCCACCATGGCTTCCTTGGTGAGGGCTGGTCACCCACAAAGGAATTTTTCCAACTTTAACTGGAATGCGGGTCCCACAGAAGCTTCCCAAGTGGGTCCCACAAAAGCCTTCCAAGTGAGCACCAAGGACTGAGTGCAAAGAGCATCTGAGCGTGTTGCTTGTGTCAGTTTGTCTCGTGTGGTTAATTGCTGTGTGCAGAAGGTAACACCTGTGAAGATCAGTCCCTCCTCTGAACACCAGCCTCTCAAAGTCAACGACAAAGCTCTCTGGGTGAAGCCCATCAGTAGAAACACCCGTGGAGACATCAAACACAGCTTCAAGTAGAAAGTGGCTGAGAGACAACTTTAAAGATCAATAAGAAGGCTAAATTGAACGAACTCTTTCAGGGTCTGAAGAGGATGGAGCCTGGGATTGGGGGCTGGGACAGGGGCCAATGATGCACCCCAAGGGTGAAGGTCCCTTGCTAAGGAGACAATTAAAAATTCATTGTGGAAAGTCTCACAGAGCTTCTCCCGGATGTATGGAAGACTAGGACAATTTTCTTTAGGACTCAGCTTCTAACCCTTGAAGAAAACTTAGAGGGCTTGGAATGGACTCATGTGGGGTATGCCTTGATGACTAGCAAAAAATAAACTGTGGCTTTAACAGGTTCGAGGCTGTTTCCTTTTAAAGAATTAGCCTGCCCAAGTTCAAGGAGATCAGTAAATGGCGATGGAGAGGCCTTGTTTATAGCGAGAATGAAGCAGACCACGCTGGTCCTTTAAAGGGGGTTTGTGAAGTCCCTTTTTCTCCCTTAACCAGCCGACTGCCTGAGGAACAAGCTTGATATTCTGTCAGCTTTTTAAGAAAATCCTTAAATATCAAAAGTTTTCACTCTTTCTGTGTGTGCAAAATATCAGCTTAAAGCCCAATGGGAGTCAAAGTTCTTGCTTAGCATACAAAGGCTTATGAGTTTTATAGTGTTCAGGACTTTAATCTACAAAGTATAATTTAATCCTCTTTGAGCTATCTGCACCATGGAGCCCCGGTTGTAAACAAACCATATGGTTACAGTGGAAGCAGCCACAGCTGCCTGCCTCCATCGCTCACCCTGAGTATGTATTTCTGCAAAACAGATGAAATTAACTACTGTAACAGATAGAAGCGCGGTTCTCAGGACAAATGTATCACCTCTATAGCCATGTTTAAACCCAACTGATAGCCTCCAGGTGAAGCTCAACCACCCGTTGATACCAATGACTTTCTCTCTCTGAGCCCTGCTGCACCTGGAGCTGGGGAGAAGACTTAGTTGGGGTGCACAAAACACCCCGAGGGCAAAGAGAGGAAAGAGCAGGCTGAATTCCCCAATCCAAAAGGCAGCAGATGCTGATACATCAATAGGACTATGTCAGAGCTCTGGGCACTGTTAGGGTTGCATCTGGGCCTGGAGAGGGGAAGGGAAAGAAGCCAAGAAGAGATGGCAGTGCCCTTGGGACTGTGTCTGCTCCAGGTGAAAGGAACCACTGCAACTGTGAATTCCCCCGTGCCAAGAAGTAGAATTGAGTAGAAGAAGTTTAGCTGCTTAACTGATAAACTTAGACTTTGCAGTCCTCTGAAAGAGCAGACAGTTATCTGAGTGTGTCCCCTTCTCCCTATGGATCTGGCTTTACCAAGGGCTAACTCTGAAACCAGGTCCTTGCAGGCAGCCGTTGTGGGACCTGTGCTAGTTAGCTAGCCTCTCTGAGCTTCAGTTTGCTTCTATCGTAGCTCAGGAATGATTTTATCTCCATAGAGGATGGCCATAAGGATCAACCAGAATCACTCTCTTTTTGTAGTGAGAAGGTGTGACAATGATGTGGAGTTCACGCCACAGTGCGGGAAAAGAGGCTGCTAGTTCTGCCCTGGTGTCCTTAGGCCCTGGTCTCCTTGGTTAGGCTGTGAGTCCCCATCCCTAGGGCCTAGAGTGCCTGATAAGTAAGAGTGGCCCATTCCATAGCAGTTTCAGCCCATCTAAGCTTTCCCTGCATCTCAGCTGTCATGGGATCGAGTAGGGGGTGATGTCTGTTCTCTCTGAGACCTGCTGCACCCTGAGCTGGGAAAGAAAACTGCAGAGCCACCCCTAAGAAATAAATCAGAGCCCAGAAGGGACTCAGTAGAAAGCACGGTATTTTTATGGCTCATTGTCACAACTTAGAGCCAGGATAGTCCAAATCCAGCCATGGCTGAGGCCAAGACGCCCCTGCACCCTAAAGGGCAGCAAGGATGAGCTGGAGTCACCGAGGGATGCAACAGAGCTTCTGCCTTGCACTCACATTGTATTTGAAAATAGCCGGGTCTAAGTGGATTAAAAAAAAAAAACTGAAGTCCAGGGCTACTAAACACATACTATTAACTGGGAACAGGATTTTTTCAAACCTATAGTGTAAGTGGAGAATGCACTCCCCAAATCCTCATGCACTCAGAGGCGGGATTTTGGAAGGCGATTGGGTCACACAGGGGGCACTCTACTCATCCAGGGGTATATGCTGGGGAGCTCTGTTCTGTTAGGTGTTAGGTCTGGCCAAGAGGTGGTCACCGGGGCATGACCTGGACAGATGCGTCTTGCTCCCCAACTCCTCCCTCGACTCTCTGCTTCCTGGCTCCCTTGACAAAAACAATTTTGCCATTTCTGTATCTGAGCCTCCCAACTGTGGACTGAAACTTCTGAAACCACAAGCCAAACTCAAGCTCTCTTCTTTGAATTTGTGAGTGTCAGGGTATTGTGTCTCAGAGACAAGAAAAGTGACTAAGATCCTACTCACACCCTGACAGCAATAAGTGAGGCTGAGCGGTTCCACAGACAAGGGAGGGTATGGGGAAAGCTGGTCCAGTTTGGAAAATGAAGCCCCAAGGGACACAGAATATTCCTGTAGCCCCTGGGTTCCTGCACACATGTCAGAACTGAGATGCAACAACTGTCCTACTCTCAAAGATCTGTGAGAAGTGATTTCTTTGCTTGCTATTGCTATTTTCAGACTTACGAAGAGCAGTAAGCATAGTATAGGAACTCTGGTGTAGTCATCACCCACCTGCCCTAGCCCTTGGCACTTTGCCCCATTTGCTTTATCACCCACACCTTCCCCCCTTCTCCCACCCCCACTCTCTGCTTCCTTGTCTTTCCCTCCCTCTCTCTCTGCATATGCATGCATGTATGTGCCATGTATGTGCATATGTGCATATAAATATGTATATAGCTATATAAAATTTGTCACAATCATTTAAAAATAAGTGGCTGACATTCTGCCCCTTCATTCCAAAACACATCAATGTATATTTCCTAAGATCAATGATATTATTTTACATAATCACCATACAATTATCTAAATAAGGAAACTGAACATGTACACAGTACCATTAATTAATACACCACAATCGACATTCAAATTGTATCTACTCTTGCAATATTGTAGTTTCCTCCAGAAACACATTTTGCCTTTCCTTGTCACATTTCTATAGTTTCTTTTAAACCAGAACAATTCTTCATTCTTTATCTTTCCCTGTTCTTTTTCTTTCCTTAACCTTGACATTTTTGAAAGGTACAAACCATCCATTTTGGAGAAGGTTACTCAATTTGGGTTTGTCTGATGTTTCCTCATGATTAGATCTAGGTGATGAATTTGGGGCAGAAACACCCCAGAAGTGATGTTGTGTCTTCCTCAGTGTATCGAGTCACAAGGAAATGATGTTGGGTTGGCGCCATTCTTAGTGATGCTATCTTTGATTGCTTGGCTCAGGAGGTGTGTGCTAGGTCTTTCCACTCTGAAGCTGCTGTTTCTCCCTTTGTGATTAACATGGATCTGAAGGGAGATCTTTGACACTAAGTAAAAGTAGTCTGCTTTTCATCAAATGTTCACCCTCAAGTTTAAGCCTCCGTAGAAGATTATTGCTTGGATCAGTTATTACTGTGATGTTTGCCAAATGTTTTCCTAATTTCCTCATTCTACATTCATTAGTTCAATTCTCTTCTCTCTTCATTTACTGATGTGTTTATTTATTCATTTATATAAACATAAATTCATGGTTTCTTCTGGATTAGTCAGTGGGTTGCAATGCCATTACTATCATCTATTTTAACACTGAAATCATCACACAGTTAGACACTAGGAGTCCCTCGGTCCTTTTGACAAGTCCTTTTTTTTCTCTCTCTCTCTCTTTCTGGAATAAGATTTTTCAGGCTGCTTTTGTACCTTACGTTCTCTGAAATCAGCTATTCAACCCTTTCTCCAAGGCCTACATCTTTTTAGAAGAAAAAAGAATTTTATTTTGTTTTGTTTGTTTTTTTTTAAGACAAGATCTCTTTATGGATGACATTCTGCCCCTTCCTTCCAAAACACATCAGTGTATATTTCCTAAGCAATGACATTATTTTACATAATCACCATACAATTATCTAAATAAGGAAATTGAACATGTACACAGTACCATCAATTAATCCACCACAATCTACATTCAAATTGTATCCATCTCTCAGGATGGCCTTCAACTCACTACGCACCCCAGCTTGGCATTGAACTAGTGGCAATCCTCCTGTCTCAGCCTCCCAAGTGCTGGGATTACAGACAGGTGCCACCACTGCAAAGAGAATCCCATTTTAAAACCATGATCTGAGAATCAGCTTCTTGGCATCAGGACTACTGTGGTGTCATAATTTCAAGATCTTCTCAAAAGATGGAGAGAGGGAAGAGGGAGAGTAAGGAGAGGAGAGAGAAAAAAAATTTTAAATATAAATAAAATATATTTAAGCCATGTTGACTCCAATCCTATAGCATTGTAGTCTTCCCCTTTTGTGTATTTGAGGGGAAAACCTACTTCACTAACAAGACATCTAGCTTTCATTTTTGTCAATATATGTATTCATTGGTTCAATCCTAGAAAGCATAGAAAGTTGTTTTTGAATTGTATGTGCATACCAATGAGGGGAAAATCTACTAACTACATTTCTGTTTTTCTTTACACTTCTTTGTTTCTTTAGACTGAGGATATGTAATTATGGCTCTGCATTCAAAAGTCACATGGGGCCAGATGGGACACACACCTGTCATCCCTGCACTCTGACAAGCTGAGGCAAGGGGATCGCAAATTTGAGTCTAACCTGGGAAATGTAGTGACTTAGTGAGACCCTGTCTCAAAATAAAAAAAAATAATAAAGGGATGGCCATATAGCTCACTGTGAAAGCCCTGGTTCAATCCCCAGTACCAGGATTGTCACGTGAGATGGATCCCTTCTCACACACTGCTCCCCATACAGTGTCCTTGTGTTGTGCCTTCAAAATACACTTTGGCTCATTTGTGTCTGTTAGGGATTTACTCGCCATGCTTGTGTATTTTTTTCATACATGAAGCATTATCATGGTTATAAAAGTCACAACTAAATAGGAAGGCATATTTGGAGAACTGTCACCCACATACACACACACACACACACACACACACACTTTCACCCTGTCCCCCACCTACCCTTTTGTAGGTAGCCAATCTCTTCCATTTTCTGGTTTTCTTCCCAGTTTCTTTTTGCTAAACTAAGTAGATACATGTATAGCTTAGTTCCTCTACTTGCTATTAAAAAAGAAAAAGAAAGAAAGCAGACCATCAACGCTCTTTTGCACTCTGCTTTTTTTCCCTGAACAATATAGCCTGGAAATCACTGTACATCATCTTATAGACCTTTTCCTCATTCTGTTTTAGACAAGTGGCCCTGCACTGTGTGATTGTACCACAGTTTATCCCACCAGTCCTCTATTTGTAGGCACTTAGATTGTTTCCGGTATCTTACAGTTATGAACAATGCTTTCTTATATAACCTTGTGTATATGTATTTTCATATTGTTGGACAGGTATCTTGAGGCTAAATTATCTGGGGAGATTAGTAGAAGTGAGATTGCTGGGTCACCTAGTGAATAAATATGTAGTTTTGATGGATATTGTGAAATCTTCCTCCTTCCCTGCTATACAATTTGCAGTCCCTCTAACAGGGTAGGAGGGTGCCCGACTCCCTTTGGCCCCCGCAGCTGCTTGCTAATATTTACAAGTCTGATAGGTGAGAAGTAATACTTCAATGTAGATTTCTTAAAAAAGAAAGAAAGAAAGAAAGAAAGAAAGAAAGAAAGAAAGAAAGAAAGAAAAAGCGAGCTTTATTTAGATCATTTCACTCATTGCAAGTATAAATTCAGTGGATTTCAGTATGTTCACAGATACCTACAATTCTCACCACAGCTGATTTTAAAAACTCAGCACTGAATCTTTTACTCCTCCCTGTTCCAACTCCCCAGACATTGCCCCTACCCCCAGCCCTAAGCAAGCATTCATCTAGGTTCTGTCTATAGATTCGTCTGTTTTGGACAGTTCACATAAAGTGAACTACACAATATGTAGCCTTTTCTGATGGACTTCTTTTACTTAGCATTTTGCTTGCAAGGCTCACTGATGTTATCATATATAGCAGAAAGTCATTCCTTTTTATGACCAAACAGACTTCTATTGTATGGATATACCACATTTTGTTTTTCCATTCATCTACTGGTAGACATTTGGGGTGTTTCAACCATTTGTCTATTATGAATAGTGTGAGTACAAGCATTTATGTGTAAGATTTTGTCAGGACAAGTGTTTTTATTTCTCTTGGATGTATACTTAGGAGTGCTATTGCTGGCTCATATGGTAACTTTACATGCGATCACTTCAGGATCTTTCAAATTGTTTCAGAGTAGTTTTCATTTGCATTTTACTCATTATGTTGGAATTGAACATTCTCTATATTTAAAGCCTACTGTTACATCCTTTGTTGTGTCATCTGTTTGTGCCCTTCCCTCAGTTTTCAAGAAGTCTTTGTAGATCACAAAAATTAGCCTTTCACCTGTCATATGACTTAAAATATTTTCTCCCACTTGTCATGTGCCTTTCAATTTTTCTCATGGGTTTTTTTTTCATACATTTTTAAAAGCTTATATAATGGAATTCATCAATCTTTTCTTCTATTGTTTCTGAGTGTTGACTCCAGCTAGAAGTCATTATTCCACACCCAAGAATTCACCCATGTTTTCTTCCAGGGTTTATGGACATTTTTCTCAGGGAACTCTCTTATCCATTTTGAAATATATTCATAGGTGTGGTTGGAGGGATAGTTCTACCTGATTACCCTGGCAACGCTGATTCAACAGATCATTTGGCAGTGCAGAAAGATCGCAAGTTCAAGGCCAGCCTGGGCAACTTTGCAAGACCCTCTGTCCAAAGAAGTGAAAAGGGATAGGAATATAGTTCAGTGATAGAGCACCTCTGGTTTCCATCCCCAGTGCCACATACACATGCATGTGCACACACACACACGTGCACACACACACACACAAAGCTGTGCACACCAGTGCTTTCCCATGCCAACTTTACCATATCATACTTGTGCATACATATTCTGCTCCATCCCAGACTCTGCTCTAGTCCAGAACTCTGTTCTGTGTATTCCAGCACCAATACCATGCTGTTGGAATTCTAAGTGCGATTATCTCTGAGCATCCTTTCTTTGGCTCAGATCCTTGCTCTCAGGAAGTTCCTGGAGTCTAAGCCACTGGTCTCTGTGCTGCAACCCAAGCTTCCTTCCTCCCTGAGGCCTTCGGTGGCCTCCCTCTGAGTTGTCAGGTGCTGGGTATTCTCTATTTTTGTGCAAATGTGGCCTCTGCTTCCTGCCCAGAGGTGACTCTCTCTCTCTCTTTGAAGGCCCTGACTGCCAACTTTACAAGTAATTTGCTCAGTTTGTCAAGCACTGCTGAGTCATATAAATGCCATTATCGCTTTTGTCATCATCATCATCAGCTGAAGCATCAGTGGCTTCCCTTCCTTCACTTATTGTTCAAAGCAAATGAAGGAGCTGCTGATGCTCAAAACAGAGGCTGTGGCTGTGAAACATCCAAGGTCATAAGACCTTGGAGGTCAATTCGTGTCTGAAAGTCATCACACAGGCCAGGAGGAAGATTGTCTGTCATACACCACCTACCCTTTTAGACTACAGAGTTGATTTAACTCACAAGAGTTGGGTAAGCAGCCCATTCCCACCCTAGTGAATTTTCTTTTATGCTCTTGGTGTGATAGCAAAATGTCAAATTGAGAAAATAAATTTATGCTTAAGAAATAATTGCAAAAATAAATAAATAGACTTTATAAACCCATGTATCTCACCATTACACAGCAGAATACAGGGTTATATGCTTGTGATAATTGGCCCCTACTTGAGCTCATTCAGCAAATACTTGGTGAGTAGCTTCTCAGTGTAGACGTTTGTCACAGAATCCGTGAGAAACTCCAGGATGAGTAAGACAAGACCTCATCATACTGGAGGTCATTCAGGGCTCAGGGAGATGAGGGAAGAGAGACAGGCACATACAGCTCCCTTACAAGGCAAATGAGAGTGGGGAAAAAATGAAGTTACAATATGTTATGAGTGCGTGGAAGAGCTATGAATTCTTGGGCCTCTTCAGAAAATATGAAACTTAAAATTGGACTCTGAAGAATAAATTGGATGTCCCAGAAAGATAGTCTGGCATTTAAAATTACAGAGGCAGAGATATACATTGTGTTGAACCATATGAATTTACTGTTTTTCAGGTCAAAGCAGTTCATATAATTGAGTTTAGTCACATCAAAGTCAACATTTAGGAAGCTATAGCCTGATTGTAGACCTAGTAGAATTAACTAGACTAATTGGAAGAATCAAGAATTCTTATACTGAAGAACAAACAAGGGCCTAGAACATGGATGTGGTAGTAGATAAAAGATGGAAATGAAACCCACTCCAGAAACTGAATTGGCTTCAGAGATGATGGTCAAATCAAAGCAAAGTCAAGGGAGAAAAAACAAATAAAACCTTTCAAATGCCAGCTCAGGAGAATCAGAAGGATTCTAATGATATTCATCTGTTGATTGATGAATGGATGGATGAATGGATGGATGGATGGATTCATTCATTCAGTCAGTCAGTCAGTCAGTCATTCACTACAGAAGTATTTACTGAGCACCAACTGTAGGGTAAACAATGTTCCGGGAGCTAAGGACACAGCAGAGAATAAGACAGTCATACATACTAGTGTAAAGAGGCATGGGTGACTAAATGAACAAACTGATAAATGGCATAATGGTAGAGAGTGGTGAGCCCTGTATCAACAAATTATTAGAAACAATAGAACTGGGGAATGTAGAAAGCCCCATAGGACAATCAGGCTAAGGCTGGCCAAGAAGGCAACATGAGAGAGATCTGAAGGATAAGCAATGGAGCATGAAAAGACTTGGGGATAAGGAGTCCTAGGGAGAAGGGACACCAAATGTGGGGGCCCAAGGTAGGCACAAGACCTCAGCATTTGTGTAAGACTCTGGACTGTTGGACTGAATCGAGAAATGGGGAAACCAGTAGGAGATGGAGTTGGGGGATGAGGCAAAGGCTTGATTTCATTCTGAACATGCTGAATTTTGAGTTTTGATTGATGAACTTTTAAAGCTCAACTGGCTCCCCCTTGGAGAATTGACAGTAAGGGAACAAAAAGAATGAGAACTAATGGGGAGGAAGTGGTGAGATTCTGGGTAAACTTTGGCATTAGAGCCACTAGAGTTGCTGAGGAGTTAGACACAGGATAAAAGAAGCGAATAATGCAGAATTTCCATTGCCAAGTCAGGAAAAGGAGGAGGATTTGCAAAGAGAATTTAGGTTTCTGATTTGGATATGGCAAGCTTGACATGTCCAAGAGTCATCCAAGTAGAGCAAGTAGGCTGGCCATAAGGGACCTGAGCCTGGAGCTGCCCTTGGGAGTCACCAGCATATAGAAGCATTTAAAACCCTGAACCTGAAGGGGACAGGCAAGGATAAGTACAGACGGAGACCAGGAACAGTGTCCCAACTGGGCTCTGTGATTGTTCCCAGGTAACACAGAGAAGGGAGAATCAGTAAAAGAGATAGTAAAGGCCAATGAGAGAGGAGGACCAGGAAGTGGGGCACAGGAAATGTTTTAAAGAAGTGGGGGTGACCAGCTCTATTTGTGCTGCTGAGAGTACCTCATGAGGACAGAGAACTGATAAGAAAATTGGCAAGGCGATTGTTGGTGATATTGACAGAAGCAGTTTCCACAGTAAGTTGGGGGGAAAATGTCTGAAAGGAATGGAAGCGAAAAATACAGGTCACTCTTTTTAAAACACTTGCAGTAAAGAAAAGTAGAAGAAGGGAGTGGGGTTTGTTGATGGGATGTGGAGCCTAAGAAGAGTCCTTACTTGGAAAGGGACACGGTGTAGTATGCTTGTGTACTGATTAAAATGAGGGGAAACATGGTGGTTAGTAAGCAGAGGAGAAGGAATTTTAGAAGCAATGACATTGCTGGTAATGACAGGGTCCGTGGTGTGATCATGGCAATAATGATATAGATGGGTACAGAAATTAGGAGTGAGAGTCAAGCCACTGAGAGGCCAGTGCATTAGATGGATTATCTACATGGATATTGAAG
>RJWT010047417.1:0-11301 GCA_004365215.1 Cuniculus paca | reverse complement strand
TTTGCCAAGTCCCTTCATAAAGAAACACTCCTCAGATGCATGTGACAAGGGGCTGTTCTCATTTCCAAGCTTATAGACAAGGGCCTCTGCTCCCCTCACGTAATTGGACAAGTGCCCCACTCAGTGTCCTCAGAGCCATTGAAATGATGTTTTTATTTAAAGCATGATGCGTCCAGCCAGTTTTTGATTATCCACGGTAATGGGGGTCAAGGATCAGTGGAATAATTGAAATGGAAACTTTATTTCTACTGAGAATTTCTCTCCTCTCCACCTCCTTCCTTCCTTCTTTCCTTCCTTCCTCCCTGCTCTCTGCAGCATAGAATGGGCACTCGGCTGCAAATCCCAGGCCAGGACTCTGCTATGAACTTGCCAGTGATAATAAGCAAGCCCTAACCTCCCGCGGGTTTGTGCAACACTTCTCAGGAGCAGACTGTGTGCCGTCTCTGTTCATATTCACGGTGACGCCTCACTTCTTCACATTGACTTGCTTTCACCATTTAATTTGCCCCAAGCTATGTCACCAGCCGATGTGACAATAGCATAGTTTTGTGATATACATTGAAGTAACTCAATACATACAGCACTTCTTGGAAAAAGCTGGATCACTAGGAACTCCCAACTGTGGCCAGGACCCAAGAAGAGAAGGCACGCATGCTCGTGTGTGGAAGATCGGTGGGACACACACAAAGCCCAGGGCACCAGGGCCGCCACTCCCCGGATTGCGCCATGCGCATTGCTTAGTCATGACGAACACCCCAGAGGGTCACTGGGCAAAAGGGATGCGAAGAACTCCTGTGCAACTTTGCCGCTTACTGATAAAATTATTCCAAACTAAAAAGTTTATTAAAAGAAAAAAACAAGCCCTTGCTAAAGTTAAGGTAAAAAGTCTCACACACACACACACACACACACACACACACACACACACATCAGACCCTCAGGGGTCTGCACGCGAGTCTTGGGGAAATGTCTGACCAAACTGCGTCCCTGAATTTTCTGATACATTGAGCAACTGGACAAGCTGCGTGGGAGTGGCTCTGGTTTCTCCGCCTCGAACCCCCTCTGGGATGACCAAGTGAGGTAGGGGAAAGATGGATGATTTTTGTCACCATTACCAGTAGCTCAATGGGCACAGAATGAGCCAAAATAATGCCTTTCTGGGTCACAAAAGACAGTTTCTCCCCAACTGCTCTGCCCTCACCTCCCCCGACCCGCAGCCTTGTCCCCACTCCCTGGGCACTGAAGGCTGTTTGGGAAATAAGTGCTTCCTGGACCCTTTCTGGAACCGCTTCTGTCCCATGGACGTCACTGGCCCCTTCAAGCCAGCTGCCTGCTCGCACGAGGCAGGGCTGGCAGCACTTGGAGGGGACGGTTCGGCGCCTCTCCACACCTACTGCACCCACGTCCTCCCACTGGTAATTGCCTTCTGCAGTTCATTTCCCCAGACCATCACTGCAGGTTGCACTCTCACCACATCCCATGTAATGAAAGGGCCTGAGTGACATCAGAAAAGCCAGGGGAAAAGGCAGGGCATTTTGTTTCCAAAGATTGTGTCCCTATGCAGGAAGCTGCGATATGGCTCCTGAGCTCTTGGCTGTCAGACTTTTAATCATAGAGTGTAAAAATGAAATCATTTCCAGCACCTGAAGTGGTTCTGTTGGCCTCACACACTGTTTTTGTAAATTAATTTTTTAGACCAGAAAGAAAAACCTTATATTTCAGCTATAACAGGAAAAGCTGCCCCACTGTCTTCCCTGAAGTTTCCTATGTAAAGAGTTGGCTTTCTTATTCTTTTTTAAGGGGGAGGTTCAATAATCCAGATGGGGAACGTGGCAGGCTGAGATCTGCCATGCCTCTCGTTTGGGGGTCTGGATAGTCAACATCTGTAGGTTTCATTTCCCCAGCAATGTGTTGAAATATTTCAATCCACAGATTAAAACACAGATTTGTATATTGGCCTCTGCCAGCTGCTTCTCCAAGCCAAGAATACTTTTGTCCTTGTGAAACCTAGCGATGATTGTTCATCGTATCCAAGCGCTGGGCTGGGAGACCCTGACCCTTCCTCAGGCTTTGGTTTGCTTTTTCTCTCCATGGCCCCTGAGCTCTGGCTTTATTTCTGACTGCCTACCCTGTGAGTTTGTCCTTACTGTAAGTCCCCTCGAATCCTTCTTGGAAGGAGGCAGAGCTCAAACTCTAAGCCACTGAATTCGGTTCTCAAGCCAGAGTTCAGGATCCCATCACATCCAGATGGAAGAGCGTGTGACCTAAGTTCAGCTCTGCCCTAAGCATGAAGATCACAGCCCCACTCTGGCAGGATTTGTTTTTACTTTTATTTTCTCCTTTTTAAAAAATTCTTTTGTTGAAATATTTACTCAACGTTTAGAAACAGGAGATTCGGACTTTGCAACCACGTAGATGGGGCTGGGACGGCATCTTCACGCTGTGAAGTCAGCTAGGCCCAGAAGCACACATCTTGCATGGTCTCACTTGTCTATGGAATAAAAGAGAATCAAATTCATCAATGCAGAGAGCAACATGGTGATCACTAGGAGCTGCAGGAAGTGGGAACCGAGAAGGTGATGGTCCAAGGGTGCAGGGTTGGGTATGTGGAGATCTGTGAGATAGTGCAGTGCCTATGACTAGCAATAGTGCCGTGTGCACTTAAAATTTTCTAAAAGGTAGATCCTATGTTAAGTTGTCTTACCACAGATAATGAAAATGATAATGATAAAGGGGGCCAGAGGAGACTTTGGGAGGTGAAGGATATGCTGGTAACTTTGGTGGTGTTGGTTTGGTGTGTGCGTATACTCATCGCTCAAGTCACACATTAAACGTGCACAGATTTTCACAGAGCTTCCTTTTCAGTGTTAGGAATTCAATCTTCCGTTGGGCACTAGGAAAAAGATGAACCCCATCCATGTGTCCTCTAGGCCCACCCTCAGCTTGGATCCTCCAGGAGGGACTTCCAATCACTTGTCTCAAGGCCAGATGCTGGGGAGGAAGTGAGGATTGCCTCTTCCCTCAGGTTTCCAGCTCATCTTGACACTCGCAGAGGAGAGACTCCTAGAATTATAGCCAAAGGTGCTTTAGGGGTCATCTAGTCAAGCAAGGTCAAGTGCAGTACAGTGCTCCTCCACTCCTCCTACACTCGGGGTAGACGTGGCTGTGCTTGTCCTCTCACTGAGCTGGTATCCAAGGCTCCCTTTACCCAAACTCCCGGGGTGATCTCTCCCAGGGACATTTAGCACCTGAGCTAAAATCAATTTGCCACCCCTAGTTTAAAGTTCATGGCACAGGGTAAGCTGACCAGCAGTTAATAAGCAGAGTGGGGACAGATCCATCCCTCACCAGGCCCCCTTCCGGCAGCCACAACACAGAGTCCTAGCTGTTCCTGTTCATGTCAGGGTCTTCCGAGTACACACAGGTGTACAGAGACAAAAATACCAGTGCATCATGTGCCCGTCCTTGCCTGCTTTCCTGTCCACTTGAAAGGGTTTTGTCTTTGTCCAATTTGTTCCTTTCCTTCCTGTTGCCTCTGAGAGGGTTTTGTCTTTACTAGAATCTGCTACCATCTTTTGTATGATGCATAATCAAGATAATTGGAGAGCAAAATGATGACAAAAGCCAAACAGGCAGATTCTACTCCCCCCTCCCAAAAAAAGCCATGAGAGAAGAAGATGTGTTCTCTCCCAGGTGTCAGGAAAATTGCATTCGACAGTTCCTCACACGTTCAACAAATATTCACCCATCCCAGGCTGTCCCGGGCTTCATCAAAGCCATCAGGTGAGGGGAGAACAGGATGGGTATGATCTGCACTTTCATGGAGCTGATTCTCCAGTGCAAGAGAAAGCCATGAACAAGAAAGTGCATAAATAACTGAGGTTGTTTTAGAGGGCGATAGGTGACAACAAAAAGAGGGGCCAAAAAAAAAGAGCCATAATGAGTGATGAGGAAGAAGGTAGCAAGGGCAACCGTTAGCAAACCCTGGGAAATAAGGAAGCCTCAGCCACAGGAAATCTGAGGGGAAAGGGAACCAGTAAGAGGGAGCAGGAGTGCAAAGGTCTGGAGCTCTTGCAACTTATGAACAATGGCAGCAGAAGGCTGATCGGTCTGCAGGGTAACAGCAAAGAGGACGGTGCTAAGAGGGGAGGCAGGTGACAAGGGACACAGGCCTTCTCAGGTCAAAGGAGAAACTGTGCTCCAAGTAGCATAGGACTTGGCATAGAGGTAGGAGAGCAATTGAGAGCAATGCCAGAATTAGAACAGGAGGACTTTGCAGTTCCAAGAAGAGGAAAGTCGGTGTTCCGACAGAAGAGACAACAGTGGATGGATAAAAAAGAAATGTTAGGGTCTTGATGTGGATCCTGTGAAGGTCTCGAGCTGCCAAATAGCTTAGTGTGCTGCTCTGAAACTGATGTTCAGAAAACTGCTCCGAGACTGGACCCTGTGGAGCCCAGTTCCGATAGGGTGACACCCACTTTTGAAGGGATCGACCGATCAGTGCTGAGATGACTGTATGGGTCCTTGGAGAAGCACCAACTTCTGAATACATCTGTCTCCCTACACTTGAAGTGCAAAAACCCAACCCCTGACCAAATGCTCCACCCTGTAAGGTATGACCCAGCCAGGTGGATAATGGGGGTCACACACACACCTCTGAAGTCTCAGAGCCAGAGCACATTCTGTACCACTGGAGACCGAAGGGCAGGGTATTATAATAACTGATTTGCGCATCAGTCTCACCAGGCATTGCATTGATGATGTGGACAAAAATATTCCTTTCTTAGCCTAACTCCAAGTAGTTACTTGGTGAGCAAATGTTAAATGAAACCTCTCCTCTGTATTGGAAGAACTCAAAATGCTTGTGGCTTCTTCGAAGAAAGATTTCACTACAGTACAAAGTAGCAGGGCAGTTATTCCATCTCAAAGAGCAAAGCCTCCTGCTGCCCTGTCCTTGACCTTTGGGAGTTCAACTTGACTCTCCCCACCCCACCTCGCCCTTCCTAGGGTGTTCTGAAGGCCTTCGGGACAGTTAAATACACTCTTCTAGCCTTGCAATCAGGTCTTGGCTGCAGGAGATTCAAGCTGTCTGGGCAGAGTCCAACACAATTAAGCACTTCGCCTTGTATGCCTTGGCACTCACTCCTTGGTGGAGCAATGCACGGCTCCTGCCAAGCCTTCTGCTCCCCAGGGATCTGCCCTGTGAGGCTACGCCCAGCCCAGTCAGCAGGGCCAAGGAGAACTCAAGGCCTGACCTTCTCAAGTCAGGCAGCGGGTCTTAAGCATGCTTCATATCTGTTGACTTCTTTCTGTTCTCTGGGTCTAGTTTCTCAGGATTTGGCTCAAACAGGAAGAACTCAGAACCTGGGGACCAGGAGCCAACGCACGTGTTCCCTGAAGCAAGGATGGTGGCGAGCCAAGAGGGGTGCTGAGCTCAGGGACAGAGTCCTCAGGATGCCGTGTAACGAGTCCCTGGTGTGCTGGACTGGGGAGGGTGTGGCAGCCAAGGGGTATTCCAGTCCAAGTAGCCACCTACATTTACCCTCCCTCCATGCAAAACAATTCTCTGCCATTCCCTGGGGGGCCTTTTAAAAACATAAAATCACATCTACACATCCCCACGTTGGCTGAAGCCATCCAACAGTCCTGCTGCTCTTAGAATAAAACAGTGTCCTTTGGGTCACAAGGTCCCATGTGTGCAGCCTCTGCCAACCTCCCCAGCCCCTTCTCCAGTCTGCCTTCTTGTCACCCACAACCCGGACACACACTGGCCCCCCAGACCTTTCAACTGCTGTGCATGTCAGCATCCCCAGACAGCAAAGCTCACGGCCTTCCAGCCCTTTTCATTCTAGGTTGCCTCCTATTACATCTTCAGTGACCACAACCTTAAGGAAGCCTTCTTAGACACCACTCCCTGACCAGCTCAGGCTCCCACAAGCCCATCATGACTGAAATTAAACTATTAGATGCACCGTTACTTAGTGATGCAATTCCCATGAGAGCAAAGACGTTTCTAGCTTGTTCACCTGTTCTGTGTACACAGCCAGGGATGGATGGATGAACAGATGGATGATGATGGATGATGATGGATGATGGATAGATGGATGGATGGTTCAGTGGATAAAAGAGTGGATGGGTATACAGGTAGGTGGGTGAGTGGATAGGTGAATGAATAGGTGGATAGAGGAGTGGGTCGATGGACAGACCTCCCAGTCAAACTGAACAGCCCACAGATTCTCCTCCACACTTTGTTGCACCTGGAATTGCTTCCCCTTCCTGGATTCACACACTGAAAGACTATCATTCCCACAAGCTGGATATCAAAGGCCACCTTCTCAACAAAGGCGGGGCCCCTGCCCCAGCTAGAATTGATCTCCTCTTGTCACAAACCCTGTCAGCAGGAAGATGTCCAGATTTAAAAAAGAAAAGAAAAGAAAAAAAGAATACAGCTTTCGTCTCTCCAGAGCCTCAGGAGGGAAGGTCATCCTGGGAAGCAGGAGCCATGTGGCTTGCTGGCAATACACAGAGCATGGTGGCAGGTCACGCACACTTCGACACACCCCACAGCCTCATGCATCCACCTCCACAGCAGCTCCCTCACATCCGAATCCACACAGAGAAAATGTGTGTGCATTCACCCCGACCCACATGAACCAGGAACGTGGGCCTGCCGGGGCCAGGCAGCCCTTAGCCCGCTACCCCTGCCCCTGCCGGAAACCCACAGACAGCTGGGGGCTGTGCGCAAAGGTCTCCCATCCAGGTAGGCGAGGCTGCCAGGCAGGCCAAGTGTATTTGAATATAATTTGCATGTGTTGACACAGCCCTTCCCATTTCTGCATAGAGCACTTCCAAGCTAACCTGCTATTACTGCTCCTCCGGAGCTCCCACTGCTCACCCACCCACTGCAGCGAGTACTACGTGGGGAGACAGGCCAGGAGCTGGCGGAGCTCTCCAGGGACTCATGCCAGTCTCCCCGGGCCTTTGGTTCTCCCACAGACAACAAGTGACAGCACAGCTCTATGGGGCAGACCCAGAGAGAGCTCCTCATGCATAAAGCATTAATGTAAGTACTTGTGGGCACACAGTGGGCTGTTTATCCTCATCAGAGGGTCAGGAATCAACTCTGTGGTTTTGATACTGGGAATCAAACTGAGGACCTCGCGTTTGCCAGGAGAATCAACTCTCAGAGTTTTTCCAAACATTGTTTCTGATGGCGTGTCTGAGCCTCATAGTACGGGTCTCCTATGCTACGGTTACTAGGTATAACAAATAAATTAAGGATATAGGATGTTTTGTTAAATTTGAATTCCAAAGGAACAGTAAATTCATCTTAAACAATCTTTTCATAGTGAGAAAGTATTCATAGTTCACCTGAAACACAAATTTTAGTTGCAAGTCCCGCGTTTTATCTGACAACCCTACCTGTGACCCGTGGCCCACTGGTTTCTGTTATTACTAATATCCTGTTTTTTCACAGCTTTTTAACCTAAGCTCAGAGAAACACAGTCTCTGTTTCCTAAATGTCCAGCTTCCCAGTGTAGAATGGGAAGAGAGGGCAGGGTATACAAATGAGATAAACTGAGAACTGCTGAGGGAAGAGAGAGAAATGGGGGAGAGAGAGAGCACGTGTTTCCGAATTTAGTTAAAATCTACAATCCGTCCCTCTTTGGTCTGTGTGTGGAGCCTGGGGGTTATCGCTGCAAACGTGAGGCTACACTTCCTGTGGCGAAGCCTGTGTGTGTTTTCATCAACAGAGCCCGTTTCTAGGGCTTCTCTCAGGATGTGAGGCCCACGGCAGGTCGCAGAGGAAGAGGCGAGCTGCAGCAGGGGGAACGGCAGGCTGGGCCGGCCAGCCCTAAGGTTGGCATGAGGACCCAGCCTCAGGAGGCCCACCCCCAGTCCTTTGCCCAGCACCTTCCTGGCCACACAGGGGTCAAACAGAACCTTTCCCAGCATGCAGTGCAACAACTGGGCCTCGCGGTCCTCTTTCTCTGCGCTGCAGGACCCTGCAGGGCGGGAAGGAGCTTGGGCACAGGTTCAAGCCAAGCTCTCCAGTTCCCTCAGCAGCCACATTGGGCCTGAGAGGTGTGCAGGGCAGCTCCGAGGCAGCACGCTGAAGAATGAGTGCTCCCGGCCTAGGAAAGGCTGCAGGCTGTGGACACTCAGTTAAATGCCTGCCACATTCACGAGTGACCATTTTCCCTCAAGATTTTTCTTTTTGAGAGAGAGATTTTATCTTAAAGTAAGATTGTGGACATATTGTGGGTCCAATGCAACATTTTTGTATTTTTTAAGATAAAATACACAGACTACAACAAAATATACCGGCCCCGTTTTTGTTCTGTAAGATGGCAGTGATAAAGGCATCATTCCCACTGGGCGGCGGCAAAGATAGCATAAGGAGGTAAGGCCCCCCTCGGTCGGCGCCAGATCCCAGCAAGATCTTCCTTTGTGGGAACTTTAATCCCCACTGAGACCAGGCCCAGACATTAAGACCCCTCATCGGGTTCTGCTTATTAGAACTGTACATGCCCAGAAGGAAGCACGAAGCAGCAAAGGAGGACTGTTTGGGGCACTGCAGGAAGCTCGTGCATTTTCTGTTGATTTCCTAACAGCACTTGCTAGTCAGATCTCCAACAGAGGACAGGGCCTGAAAGCCATTTGCCTGTCTGGTCTACCAAGCTAGGAACCCAGCCTGCATATCCAAGGCCAGAGACACCGGTTATCAATGGGGACCCGCTTGCTGGCTCTCCCTGTCACGGACGCAATAGCTCCTAACCCAGAGCGCCTAACTGTGCCTTTCTCCCAGGCTGCAGGTCCTCTGGGGAAGGAGGTGATGCCGAGGTCAAGGCACTTGGGACTCACCAAGAGTTGATGGGACTAAGACGGACAATTCAGGATCCCTGACTCAGCAGTGTGCATCCCGGAGCTGAGCCTCCCACTGTGAGACCCACGGTCACTGCTCTGCTGGCTCACACTCTCTATCATGCCCCCTATTCTAAGAACCTCGGAGACTCAGGGACGGTGGTCCTTCTCAAGAACTTGAACGTCAACTTCGCCGGTGATCACTGCGCTCCTCTGAGCCCTCTCAATTTCTCCACTTCCAATCACACGTCACTAGACACAGCGGGAGCTCTCCCAGCCTGCTCCGAAGAACTCAGCCAGGTGCCTGTCTTGGGTAGGCCAACCAGAAATGACTCACAGATGGATGAAACTGCACCCCAGCCTTGACAGGAGGTGCTCAACACTGAGTTCTCCATGGCTTGGACCGAATCTAGGATAATAGGAGAATACTCTGAATAGCTAAGGAGTGTACAAAGGGGGTCTCCTAATCCGGGGCAAGATGTAGTCCCATTGTCTCACTGACCTTAGAGAATAAACACACAAAAGCATCTGTCCCAACTGGTTGACTTGGCCTTTCCTCGCTCCTTTTGCCTCTCACTTAGCCACACACAGCCCTCTGTCCCCATCTCAGGAAACCGGGCGCCATGCTTACGGTAGCTCCCACTCTGACACTGCTCTGCAGAGTGATGACCTTGCCTCCTCACTACAGGAAGGGCCTTTTGGAGTAATTAGCCTCACACACAACCTCACCCAACTCCAACCAGCCCCAGTCACGCTATCAGTCCATGCTAAACTACTAAGAACTAAGATGTTTCCAAGTTATGAAATCAACTTTGTCAAAATCAGTCTGTTTGGAGAGTGGGGTCTCGTTTTCTTCCTAATGTTTTTATTCCAAGCCATGACCAATTAGATAGATAGAATATATATATATATATATAAACCTCTCCTTTTTAAAAAACAAAGCATAACAATTGCAATTCTCCCTTGGCCAATGGCCAGACTTCCAAGGGCTAGAGCCAGGAGAATAACGGACAGACCCTGAGAGGACAAGGACAGAGAGCAGAACATTCTGGATGCCCGTTTGTGTCACAGGCCAGACCTTGGAGATCACGCTGAAGATCAACACCTGCAGTCTGAATGACATGTGAAGGCCCTTCAGAAGTGTGCACGAAACATGCCTGTGACATTAATTAATGCCAGGCAAAATGTAACAGCAGATCTTGGAGACTAAAAATAGATCTTTGCCAACTGATTCATCCCCTGACTGCACAGAACTGGGAGCCTTTTTCTCTGCTTTTCTTTTACATGTACATTACATTCTGGCCTTTTTTTTCCTTTCCCAACATCTTTGTGGTTCTTCCTTTTCTTTCTCTCCTTGCTGAGAGGTTGCAACCTTTCCGAAGTGATGTCCCACTCAGCTACCCTCTGACCCATAAACATGCTTAACAAGCAAGGAAATCATTTCTTTTCCTGGCTCCTATGGTTGTAAGCCATGTAATTTGTACTTAATATTTTCCATGCGGATGTCTCTGCCTGTGGCATCACACACAGAACTCTATAGCTTCGTTTCCGATTACAGTCCCTTCTATTTTAAACTTTGTTGATTTCTACAAGGAAGGAAGCCTATTTCATACAGATTAGCTGGACAGCTGGGTCTGATTGCTTCTGATTACCGGGCTTGGGGCCACTAGGGAAACAGGTTTCCCAAAGCCCCTTGGACGGAGAACCATTCCATATGGCCCCCAACGTGTGGGTCAGGGCCGACTCCAGGGAGGAAGGGCCAGCAATCAACAGGTCAAGCCAAAGGCAGGATCACACCTTAATCCACACCTCAGGTTTCAGAGGCTGGGCTGGAAGGCAAACGGGAGTAGGAGGAGCCCTGGGGTCAAGGTCTGTCGGGGCCCTCCGTGGGGGCTTGTGTCAGAGACGACGGTGTGTTGCAGGAGAGCAGCCGGCATGCTGCCTCATAGAAACACTCAGAGGTATTGCAGTGGTTAAGACCCCTTCGCCTGGCCTTCATCCCAGACCTCCAGGTGCATAAAGAAATCACAAAGTCCTCTCTCACCTTTGAGTGGTCACTCCACAGGCAGGGGGGGCTGCCGCTCTCTCCCGAAAGCCGGTGGCTCCGATGAGGCAGGAGCATTCTCCCTGCTCGTCCCATCTCTGCCTTCTTTTTATGTCTCCTCTAGCGAAAACCGAGTGCTGGAGAGTTAAAAAAAGCAGAACTGTGTGTGTGGAGGGCGGTGGGTGTCGGGGTGCCAGGGCGGTGGGGGGCAGGGGACCCCGGGGGGTGGGTAGCAGCCTGCCCTGGTGTGGGCTCGGGGTAATGGCCGACGCTGGTGAGGTGGCTCGCCTGCGAGAGCTCAGTGGCACGGCAGCTCTGCGTGTGGGCGGCAGCAGCTCCGCGGCTGGGTTTCAAACCATTACACTGAACATTTGCAAACAGATAAAAAAAAA
>RJWT010047416.1:0-11305 GCA_004365215.1 Cuniculus paca | reverse complement strand
TGTTTTGGTTACTTTTCTTGATTGCTGAGACAAACACCTGACACTGAAAGTGAAGCAAGGAAAGGTTTATTTAGCTTACAGTTCTGGAGATTTCAGTCCATAATCAGCTGGCTCCAAAGCAGAGTGGCATGGCACTGGGGCAACACTTCAAGGCAGCAGCCAGAGCAAAAGAGGGCAGCTGTGCATGGCGGCTGCAAGCGGCAAGAGCAAAAACCGCACCAAGAAGCAAAATATGCCCCATTCCAACCTTACATTGTATGTCAGCTTGACCCCTGGGTGGGTGCAGAACTCACATCACCAATCCCAGTGCTAGACATCGGAGTCAATCACAAATACTAGATTCAGCCACTTCCATGACTACATGAGGCTTGGGGGGGCCATCTATATACAAACTGTAACACAGACCAAGCATTTTTTAAAGTAAGAGATGATAGAGAAATTTAGCCAATACTGCAGCCATCTTGATGTTTGCTTTGTTTTACAAACACATTTATAGAACTGTTTGAGGGCTTTGCTAAGGAGATTCCTTGAGGATGCTGCTGAGAAAATCACTACAGTAAGTGGCGGCAGCCCATGCCTTCTCCTTCCCAGGATTCATTCTCCTCAACACGTGATTTGCAATTTGTCTCATGAGAGATGCTGTTTCCCTATCTCTAACTGAGGCCAAGTTTGGGACTTGTTTTGTCTCACAGGGACAAAAGGAACAGTATTCAGTCCCAAACTCAGACGCCAAAGGGCATGCATTTCTATTCTTTTCTTTTGCCTGTGCTGTGAGAAAACCATGATGAGTATGCTGGGCCTAGGAAAAGAATGGAGAAATAACAGGATTGAGGCCCCTACTCATTTTATCAGCACCTGCCCCAGTGAGCCAATGGGACACTCACCCCCGGCCTGTGAGTGAGCCAGCCAGGGTCACCAGGATGCCCAGTGATCACCCAGACACTCAGGCTATGAACACTTGTTATTCTGTGCACTGGGCTTTCCAGTTGTTTGTTATGCAGCACGGTTTTAGCAACAGACAACAGATGCAATTGCTAACAAGTCACTGGCTGCACAGTAGAGCAGAAATTATCTGAGAAATACGTAAGACTCACCTAGACACTTCTGAGACGTATCAGAGACAGCAAAACCATTAGTAGACAGCTTTTTTCTCACACAGGAATGTCTCTTTCTACATTTAAGCAGTAAGAACACTAGTCTTTGTGATGAGTTGGCACATCAGGCACATGAGACACGTTTGATGTGCCTCCTCACAAAGTGCAAACAACATGTTGATAAAGCTACACAAAGGCCAAACCTAGCAATAGAGCTGAAAACCAAAATTAAGATCCTAGAACATCCGCCAGGAAAGGAGCTGTCTAGATGAATGGACTAAGAAACTCTTAAGAAAAAGACCATAGGCACAGCCCTCTGAAGAGGGAAACAGTTTGAAAGAATCAGGAAGAACTATCTGAATATAACTAGGGTGCCTGAAGACTTTGTATTCTAGAATTGCATTGTCCAAAGTGGTAGTAGCTTCTTAGCCATGATTAAGTATGCTTAAATTTTAAATTAAATGAAGACTTCAATTCCTCTGATGCATTAGCCATGGTCCAAGTGCTCAATATCCACCTGTGGCTGGTTGATAGCTACTGTATCATGCAGACCGTAGACCTTCTCCACCAACTTCACAAAGCCAAAGCAACAGGTTTCTCTTTCTCTGTCTCTGTGATCTCGTTTTAGGGAACTTAACTATCGGGATGGAAGTGGTTGAGGGGATACAGGAGGTCCAGCACTTTGAAAGCAGTTCTCTTAGAGGCAACCCTGCACACTGGGCTGGAAGATGTCGCTCAAAAGTCTTCACGATGTTCCCATACTGAGTCTGACCTCATGCCTAGCAAAGAGAAAGAGCTACCCTAAGCAAATGGAAATTAATCAGAGAAAATGGAACTCATTAACCTGATGTTCAGATATACGCTATAAATGCTAAAGCTTCCACTGTGAAACCAGGATTGACAGAGCCCACAGCAGCATACCCATTTTATTTGCAAGAAATCACTTTATCTCAATGGATCTGCCTCCCCTATGGATAAACAGATGAATCACTAAGGAAACACAAATCTAAAGTTGAAAAATTTGAAAGATACGTCTGGTGATCAAAAGTTTTGAGTGGATAGAACCTCTTTAAAACCACAACAGTGAAACATAGGAATGAAAAGCCAACGCAGGGATGCGTTGTTGCAAGTATTGAACTGAAAAATGTCCTGAATTCAAAAACAGTAGCATTGACACTGCCAAAAGATATTTAATAACATGAACGGCTTTTTCAATTTTAATGGGTACACAAGTCACAGTGAGATCTTGTTAAAATCCAGAATCTGAGCCACAATGTGTAGGATGGGCCCATAAACCCACGTTTCCCAGATGATGCTCCTAAGTGAGGGTTCTGAGTCTGGGAATCGTCCTTTGAACTGAAAGGAGATGGCAAATCTTTAAAATGTGTCCAAAAGCACAGAGAGAAAATACAACTTTGAAAACAAGTATTGATATAAAAGAGATAGAATGGGAAAGTAATTGATCTTTATTAGACAGAGTAAAAACCAATAGCATCAAAATCAACAAATCAAAATGAAACATAATAAGGAAACAAATTTTAAATGGAATCAAATATACATAACAATAGTCATCATTTTAACAACTTTTAAGAGCACAAGTCAGCAGCATTAGGTACATTCATGCTGCTGTGCAACTGTCAGCAAACATCCAAAGGGAAATTCAGTATCCAAAAAGACAGTGCCCATTCATTGCTTGTTGTCCCCAGGCTTTGGGAATCTGTATTTTATTCTGAGTTGCTATGAACTAATCTGTTCCAGGTACCTCATATAAAGCAGGATTATGGAATACTTGTTCTTTTTTGCCAGACTAAGTGCACTTACGACGTTGTTTTCAAGAGTCATCTACATTGTAGAATGCATCAGAACTCATTTCTTTTTAAGATTTACTAATATTTCATCTTGATTATCTGTTCATTTGTTAATTTACATTTAGGTTGTTTCTATCTTTTGACACTTGCAAATAATGCCACAATGAAGACTAATGACCAAGTGTCTGTCTGAGTCACTTTTGTTTCTCTTGGTAAATACTTAGAAGTGGAATTGCTAGATCACATGGTAATTATGATTAAATTCTGAAGAACCACCACACTGTTTTCTATAGTGACTGAACCATATTATTCTCATGAGAAATTTCTAAGGATTCTAATTTCTCCACTTTGCTAACACTTACTTTTTTCTCCCACTGGAAAAAAAAATACTTGTCATCCTAAAGTGTGTGAAATGGTGTCTTCCTATGATTTTGGGTTTTGTTTTGTTTTGTTTTGTTTTGTTTTTGCCTTAAAGGCCTTTAACACTGAATATCTTTTCATCTGTTTATTGGCTATCTGTAAATTTTCATTGCAAGATTGTATATTCAAATCTTTTGTCAACTTTTGAAAGGAATGGTTTTTTATTCTTAATTTCTAGGAAATCTTCATATAGTCTTATAATAACTCCATATCAGACATAGGACTTGCAAATATTTTCCATTTTGCAAGGTTTTCTTATAGGAGTTTTATAGTTTTAGCTCTTGGGTTTATGCCTTTGGCCCATTTTTAGTTAATTTTTGTATATGGTATAAGCTAAAGGTTTAACTTCACTCTTTTTCATGTGCATATCTAGTATTTCCCAGCACGATTTGTAAAGATTACTCACTATCCAATGAGTAGTCTTGGCGCCCCTGTCAAAAACCATTTGACCATATATGCCAGGATTTTTTAAATTTATTTATTTTTGGATGTCTGGTACCCCTTGATATTTCATATAAATTTTTAGGATTTTTTTTCCATTTCTACCAAAAAAAAAAAAGATGCCACTGAGATTTTGGTAGGGACTACGCTGAATCTGTAGATTGCTTTGGAAATATTATCATCTTAATACTGAATTTTCCAACCCATGAACACAGAATGTCTTTCTATTTACTTATCTCTTTTAAAAGTTTTTTCCATGATGCTTCATAGATTTTAATGTGCAAGTCTGTGGACTTCAATGTTAAGTTTAGCCATAACATTTTCATCTTTTTAGATGCTTTTGTAAAAGGAGAGGCTTTCTGAATTTCCTTTTTAGATTGTTCACTAATAGTAACAGAAATAAAACTGATTTCATTGTGCTGACTTTATACTTTGCAATTTTTCTGAAATCAGTTTTTTAGTTATGATAGATTCTGTGTGCATGCCTGCATGCAGATATAGTCTTTAGGTCTCCTACATAGGATCATGCCATCTGTGAACAGGTAATTTTTCTTCTTTCTTCCCAATTTGGATAGAAGCAGCAAAACCAGACATTTTTGTAGTTTTCTTGATCTTACAGGGAAAAAAATTTCAGTCTTTCACCATTGACTGTGATGTTAAATTATGGGATTTTCATATACAATTCTATCATGTTTAGAAAGTTTCCTTTTATTCCTAGCTCACTGTATATTTTTAACATGAAAGTGTGCTGAATTTCATCAAATATTTGGCCTGCATCAATTGAGACATATATTTTTTCTCCACTTATTAATGTGCTTGTTAAAATTGATGTTGGTGAGTTCCAGTCTCTAATGTTTTGTGGGTGCTGTCTGCATTATTATTTGGAAGGGGTTACTGATCTGGGATTTTCTTTTTGATGATATTTTTGTCCGACTTTGTTTCTCAGATAATGGCCCCTTGAACAATTAGGCAATCATTCTCTTCAACTTTTTTTGAAGTGTGAGTTTTAATAAACTTACATTAAATCTTTAAAAGTTTGAGAGAATTCGCAAGTGACATCATGTGGTTTACAGCTTTCCTGTTGAGAAGTTCATATTATTTATTTTCTTGATAATTCTGTTATTTATTTTTAGAAATTTGTTCATTTCATCTGGGTTATCCAATTTTCTGACATATGATTGTTCAAAATATACTATTGTTCATCTTTTTATTTCTTCAAAATTGGTAGTAATGACCCCATTTTAATTTCTGATTTGAGTTATTAGTTTTTCTTAAATCAGGTAAAGGTTTATGACAAAATTTTTGGTTTCATTCATTTTTCTAATCATGTTATACGGTTTATCTTTTTTTTTATATTATTTCTTCAACTAATTTTGGATTTAGTTTTCTTTTCTCCTTTTAGTTTCTTAAAGTGGAAAGATAAGTCATTAATTTGAGATTATTCTTTTCAATATATGTGTCTAGAGGTATAAATGTTTCCCTTAGCACTTAGCACTCAGCACTCATAAGTTTTGATAGTATTGTAAGACTGCCTATTTTTCCTTACAGTTTCGTGAGTGTTTCTTTCAAATATTTTGGAGCTCTGATGTTGAGTACATACATATTTATAGTGTTACATTCCCTTGGTGAACCGACCTTTTAAAGCATAAGGTTCTCAATGTTTTGTGACAGTTTTTTGACTAAAAGTTTATTTTGTCTAACATTAGTACAATCACTGTAGATCTCTTTTGATTAGTATTTGTATGGAATACATATGTCCAGTCTTTCACTTTGAACTTGTTTTGATCTCTGTTTAGGTCTGTATTTAGATGTGTTTACCTTTTCTTTTTGTAGACAACACGTGATTGGGTCCCATTCTATTTTTGACGCCTCTGCCGATATCTAACCTCTCATTGAATAGTTTAACCCGTTTGCACTTGAGTAATTACTGATAAGAAAGAACTGGTTTCTGTAATGTTGCTATTTGCTTTCTGCCTGCGCTATAATTTTTTCTTGCCTCAATTCTTTTATCTTGGCTTTCTTCTTTGTGTAGTTGATTGCATTTTGGTAGTGGAATTATTTAACTCTCTTCTCATTTCTTTGTGTGTATTCTATAGATATTTTCCTTCTATTATCAAGCTGATTACATTTAACATCCTAAAAATTTAACAATATAATGTTTTGATATATAATCTCTAACTCTTACACCCATTGTATTATCAATGCTACAAATTGTGTCTTTAAACATTATATGCCCAATAATGTGGATTTGTAATTTTTACATACTTTCCTTCTGAATCATATGTAGTTATAAACAAATATTGGATTGTATCTGTTTTTATTTGAGATCTTTATATCTTAATATATCTTTTAGCTACCTTCTAGCACCCTTTCACTTTAACCTGACTCTTTTAAAATTTCTTTTTACAGTAGGTAGTAGAAATAATCTCTTTTATCTGTTGGTTATCTGGTAGGATCTTAATTTCTAATTCCTGAAGAATAGTTTGCCAAATACAGAACTGTCCACTGCTAGCTATTATCTTTTAGCACATTAAATATATGATCTGTCTTCTGGCCTTCAAAGGTTCTGAGAAAAAATAGTATGATGGCCATCGTTCTGAGTATCCTTTATTCCTAGTAGATCAATTTTCTCTTGATGCTTTGTAGATTTTCTCTTAGTCTCTGGTGCTTGAAAATTCTCTTATAAGACAACTCAGTACGCAATTCTCTGGTCTTATGCCAAATGACACTCACCAAGCTTCTTGGATTTGTTGATAGATCTTTGCATCAAATTTGGCAAGTTGTCAGCCATTATTTCTTTATAAACTCAGTCTCTTTCTCCCTTTCATCTCCTGGGACTCCTATAATGCATATTTTGATTATTCCATTACAAGTTCTTCAGGATCTGTTCACTTTTATTTCTTTTTCTTGTTTCTCAAATTCAATATTTTAATTGACCTATTTTCAAGTTTCTGTTGATTTTTTTTCTTTTGCTGGCTCAAATATGATGTTGAACCCCTTTAGTCAATTCTGGAGTTATAATTTTCAGCTTTAGAATTTTTCTTTGGTTCCTTTTTATACTTTTCATTCACTTACTTATTTTTAATTAATTTTTCACATATAATTTTTCCCATTTCCTTAATTCTTTGTCAAGGCTTACTTTTTATGAGAAGACAGATCATTTAAAGTCTTTATCAATTAGACATTAGATCATGTCTATGTCAACATATTTTGTTTCTTTGAATTAAGCATGTTTTTCTCTTTATTTGTATGCCTTATGATTTTGTTCCTGAGTACTGGAAAACAGATTTTCTTTTGCAACCAAGGTTTACTGCTTTTGAATTTGTAATCTATTTGTTCCAAGATATTTCTAAACTTTTAAACCAAGATCATTCTTCATCAAGTGGAATCAGTGATATTTCTGCTCATTCCACATCAGCTAATGTTTTAAACACAGCTTTCTTTGAGTATCGAGAACTTAAACAAACTAACAAAACCAAAACAAGCACACAGTCAATTCTCCACAGTTTTGCAGAATAGTTACATGCTGGGGCATTCTGTAACCTCTTAGGTAGGCTTGCTCTTAGCCCAAAACAGAAATTTAGGGTCTTAAGACTTCTTTTTTCTCTGTTTTTTTTTAATCGAGTTAGTTTATTGGTACACTTTATATATACATAATGATCACTTTCATCGTAGGGACTTTGTACCAGTACATGACTTATCTCAATTCCTTTTTCTCCATTCCCTTATCTTCTCTTCAGTTCTTCTTCTCCTACTCATTCATAAAAGCTTTGTTTCCATTTCTCCCTCTTTCCTCTTTTTTTTTTCTTATCCCTTCCCTTCTTTCTCCCTACTCCCTCCCTCGTTTCATTTCCCAATTGAGCATTTTGTTCCTATTTATAGTGTCTAATATACATTCTGGTCCTTATTAACACCTTTAGTTTCTCATGCCATAGAAACAATGTGATATTTATGCATACTGCTTTAATGAGCAGGGCCTGTCTCTTTTCTTGCTTGTATTTTGAGTTACACAGAACACAGATAAACACCTTGCTTCGATCCATCGGGCATTCTCCATGCAGTTTAAAGTGTGTGTATGCACTTAATAATTTGTTTGGGAACTGGGCCTGTGCTGGGAAGTTACTGGAGGAAAGGCAGTAAAGAAATTCAAAATTTCTCATTTCTTTGAATATAGTTTTTTCTTAATTGGGCATTTGGTCACTTGTTGTGTAGCTTGGGCTCCATGTTCTGACTGATTATATAGCATCTGATAATTGCACTCTGGAAGCAACAGCAAAGAATGGTGACCACCAGAGGCTGATGGGTGGGAGGGAGTGGAAAAAGAGTTGTCGCATGGTGCAATATCTCACAAAGAGAGGAGGAATTTTTTTGAGATCTGTTTTCAAGCCTGGTGAATATAATTAATAGAATATTGTTCATTTTAAAACTTCTAAGAGAATAAATTTCATATGGTCTCACCACAAAATTTGTTAATTATTTGATGTGATGGATATGTTAACTAGTTTGATATAATTATCCCACATCATATTCATAAACCATAAAATTACTTTGTACTCCATAAAAATATATAATTATAAAGTGTCAACGTATAATAAAAATTCAAAAGGAATGAATTGAAGTAGAATACTAATATAACAGAGTTACAGACAAATAAACTATGAAAACAAATGGTAAAGTCTTTCAACCGCTAATATTTTAAAAACCTAATCGGTCATCTCATTTATAGTTAGTTCTTAAAAATAAATGTCATGAATTAAGGAAATATGATTTATTCACCATTAAATCTTGACCTATGACACCATTTCTAGAAACTAATTTCACAGTATTTGTCCTTCTCCAAACACACACACACACACACACACACACAGAAGCACAAGAATGGGTAATAGCTACATTAAACCAAAATTCATGTCAACCTTCATGATGAGGCACAGAAAGCACACCTATTATAACAGGAAACTAGGAGATATTGTATCCTATTATTCATTGTCTATCAATGCTCTTGACAGTTAAGTCAATGAAATAACCCAGGAGACACAAAGGAGAATAAACACTATTGGAAATGAGAATATAAACTATCACTGTAAGTAGTGTGAGCATAAAACTTCATACAAGGATTAACTAAACTGTTAGAAATAATGAGAGATTAGCCTGGTTAGACATGAGTTTGCATAGATACATGCCTAAAGATAGTTATAAACTTACAGATAGATCAATAGCTTTCTCACTTTCCAGCAAAAGCCAACTATAAAAACAATGGAAATGAGTCCTATTCTTTATAGTACTACACTTTTAAAAAATTGGAATAAATTTATCAAGAATGAAGAAAATGATAAAACTTTACCAAAAGCCATAAAGAGAAGAATAGATCCAGACACACTATGTTCACGTGGAAAAAATGACTATAAAGTTTTGATCAAAGTTATTGTTTAAGGAGCATAATTTCAACATCATAAACTGTATTTTTAGGGATTTGATAAAGCAAATGATCCTAAAGTTCATGTGGAAGAGTAAGCCAATTAAGTATTAGGACAAATAACCATTTAAGAACAAAAACCTGGACAGTTAGCTACTTCATATTTACCTATTCCTAGCTAAATTCCAATGAAGGAAAAATCAAAACAGAAAATGCAAAAATACCAGTTGTATTTCCTGTCCATGAGACACAGCTTTGGACACACACAGGAGGAAGTGTGAATTTGGCTTATGGTTTCAGGAGACTCAGTCCATGGTGAGCTGGCTCTAAGGCAGAAACACCATAGCAGAAGCGTATGGTAGAGCAAAACGCTTAATTCATGCTGGCTGGGAAGCTGAGCCGGGGAACAGTGCCAGAGAGGAGAGGGCCAGAAACCACACATAGTGCCCAGGGTCATGTCTCCATAACCTGTTCAGACACACCCAGAAGTGTGCTTTACTAATCCCTTGAGTAGCTCCCAAGCCAATCCAGCTAACACTATAATCTTAATCATCACACTAATGCTACAGAAAGAAAAACGGAAATTCAAATTTAACTTACATACTTTTTTTCAGCAAGCACCACTGTAGATATTGGGAATAGAACAGTAAATAAGATAGAAACAGTACTTCAAGATAGCTTGTATTCTTAGGGTGTCATCACAAATGAGAGTAGTAACTGATAAGAAAGGCGGTAAATTAATAAGATGATGTCAGATCTGAATAAGCACCATGAGAAAAGTGTAACAAGATGACATAATAGAAAGTAAATAGATGATCACAGCAGGGCTCTCCATATGAGGGCAAGAGTCAAACTGTCTTCAATTACATAATTACATTATAATGATGCTAAAAACATGAATGTGAGATGTGATCAAAATATACGGCAACTGTTCAAATTGTTTTGTGTTTAAATTTTTAAAAATGTATTGCAGTAAAAGACATGCCATAAATCTCCCTCAAAATCCTTTCCTTCACTTAGAGCACACTTATTCCATCATTCTTACCACATTTTAGAGTCCTCTTTCTTGCATGTCTTTATAAGATATGATCAAACATTTAGTGAATGCTGCTAAGCACTGCCCAAGGGAAAGACTGGATTTTAAGAATAGTATGGTATGTCCTTGTTAGGACTTAGCTCTGAAATGTCCCTCAAGGACTCATAAGTTAAGCAGTGGGACTTTTGAAAGGCGACTGGAATATGAGGGCACTAGAGCTGACTCGCTGTTAGGAGGGGGGTGTCTGGTTGGAGGCGATCACTACTGGTGTGACAGGAAGAGTACATCTCCCTCCCTAGCTCTTCCCTTTTCTCTCTGCTTCCTGCATGCCGTGACCTGAACAACTTTCCTCCAGAGCAGGCCCTTCTACCATTCCACTTCTGGGTTTGGACCTGCCAACCTCGACTGAAACTTTTGAAACTGTGAGCCAAAACAAACCTCTCCTTTACTTGCAAGTGTTGTGCACTGTGTCTCAGCAACAAGGGAAGTAACTAAGACACTCTTCATTCACCTGGTTCACCAGATGTGGCGCTGTGCAAACTTGGATCTTCCCCAAAGTCAAAATGACCATGAAAGCTAAATGATTTGAATCAGGCCAACTAAAAACACTCATGAAAGAGGACTTCCAGAACCGCTTCAGAAAGTGCCAAGAAGAATGGGGTAAGTACTGTCTTTGAAGTAAAGGGAACTATTTTGAGGGAGATTAATGACAGTGTGTGCTTTACTGTATTAATATTCTTAAATTTGAACATTAGCAATATTTTTCTATCATACCTGTTACCTAGCAACAGGGTATTCTGCATCCAGAAAAGAGTATGAGCAAAGGCCTTGAGACAGGGACATGCAGTCCACATACTGTAACTGTAATAAGTGGAGAGAATATCAGTTGGAAGGGTTCCAGCCATGGGAGCCAAATTACTATTAAGAAATCACTGTGCTTTAAAGTATGAGATGATACATACCTTCAAATGAGAGCAAGGGGAAAGTTTCAAAGAGAAAATAGAAACTGTTCTTATAAAGAAGGAAAGAACAAAAAAAAAGAGGACAGAAGGAACATGCTTGGGAGATAAAGAGAGTAAAGACATGAATA
>RJWT010047415.1:0-11299 GCA_004365215.1 Cuniculus paca | reverse complement strand
CATGTGAAAAGATTGCCTAGATATACCAAGTTGAAGGGCAAAATCCAGTGCATTATATGAATTATAACACTGTTTAGAAAAAAATAAGGCACAAAACTATCTTTGTGCATGCGTGTGTGTGTGTGTGTGTGTGTGTGTGTGTGTGTGTGAGTGAATACACAGGAAAATCTATAGACCACATTCTGGGCTACAAAACACAACTAAAAAAAATTTTTTTTAAGCCTCAAATCATAAAGTGTCTGCACTGAAACTGCAATGGAATTTAACACAATAATAACCTACAAATTTCCAGAATACATGAGAAATCAGTAGCATGCTTCTAAAAAACATGCGGCCAAAGATGAAATCTCAAACATTTAAAAATACTTTGAACTACATGAAAACAGGACTTAACAAACTTGAAGGATGCCACAGAAGTATTGCTTAGAGGGCATGCACATATTAGAAAAAGAAGATCTATAAAAATGAACCTAAGATTTTTCCATAGAAAATTAGACGTATAAATTTAAAAACTGAAGGAAGCAAAACATTCATGAAAAAATTGAATACACCAAAAAATTTTAAAACTTCCCATGTTCATGGAGTAGAATTAACAATTAAAATAGCCATTATTACCCAGAATGATTTACAGATGCAATACAGTCCCATCAGAATACCAGTAACATTTCTTCACATAGCTAGAAAAAGTAATCTTAAAATTCATATGCCAGCTCAAAAGATTCCAGGTAGCCAGAGCAGCCTTAAACAAATAGAACAAAGCTGGAAGCATTACAATACCTGATTTCAAGACATATTCCAAAACAGTAATAATCAGAACAGTGTAATACTACATTAAAAAGAATATTAGGGGTAGAGGATTTAGCTCAGCAGCATAAGCTGCTGGCAAGCGCAAGGTCGTGAGTTCGATCCCCAGTATCAAAAAATAAAAGAATCTTACACTAATAGAATGGAGTAGAGATCTCTGTAGAAATAAACCCACATGTCTACAGCCAACCAGTTCTCAACAAAGGTGCTAAAAACATACATAGGAGCAAGGACAACCTCCTTAGTAAATACGTCTGGGAAAACCGTACATCCCCGTGCAGAAGACCGAAACTTGACCCCTACCCTCAGTCTGTCCAAAAATCAACTCAAAATGAATCAGATTTAAATGTAAGACCTGATGCTCTTAATCTCCTAGAAGACATAAGGAAAACACTTCAAGACATTAATACAGGCCTGTTTTTTTTCTAATATGACCCCAAAAGGACAGGAATTGGAAGCAAATAAAAACAAAGGGAAAGAAGCTAATGCACATCAAAGGAAACAGTCAACACAGTAAAGAAATAACCCACAGGATGGAGAAAATATTTACAGACTGTTCATCTGACCAAAGGTTCATATGCAGAATATAAAGAACTCAAAAAAAAAACCCAAGTAATTCAGTTAAATATAGGCAGTTGATTTGAATACATAATTTTCAAAAGAAGTACAGACTGTCAACAAATACATGAAAAAATGCTCAATATGATTAGCCATCAGAGAAATGCAGATTAAAACTGCAATGAGATTGCATCTCTTTCTGGTTAGAATGACTTAAAAATATTAATGAAGATATAAAGAAGAAGAAAATCTTATATACTACTGATGGGAATGTAAATTACTGCAACTATTATGGAAAAGAAGGTGGAGGTTCCTCAGAACACTAAAAATAGATCTAAAAAAGATACCAACAGATGTGTATAATTTGAAATTATAGATTGCTATTAACATTACGTCTAAAACTTTGCCACCAAACCCAAGGTCATCTAGTTTTGCCTGTGATAACTTTCAAGAGTTTTACCGTTTTGCATTTTATGTTAAGCTTGTGATCCACTTTGAGTTAAATGTGAGAAAGATATAAAGTCTGTGTTTAGATTCTTTTTTTTTTATTGTCGTTTTCTGAAAGTGGATGTCCTGTAATTTCCAACACCATTTATTGAAACAAGTACCATTTTTACATATTACTACCTTTACTTCTTTGTTAAAAATCTGTGGTTTATTTCCTATTCTGTTCCAGTGATCTATTTGTCTTTTGGCAGTATCACACCATCCTAATTAATACAGTTTTATAGGATGTCTTTAATTTGGAGGTCGGTCTTCCAACTTTGTTCTCTTTAAATGGAGTTGACTACTATGGGTCTTTTACCACTCCATACAAACTTTACAGTTATTTTGTTGATGAACACCAAGTTACATTCTGGGATTTTGATTGGAATTAGTAGGTCAGGTTAGAAATAACTGACAATCCATCTATGAAAAACATGGAATGTTTCTCCATTTATTTTTTCTTTGGTTTCTTTCATCAGAGTTTCGTGGTTTTTCTTGCATAGATCTTTTGCATATTTTACTAGATTTATACCTGAATATTTCATTTTGTGGGTTGCTAATGTAAATGATTTATTACTATTTATATATGCACAATGATATTGTGCTTTTAATTTCAAATTATAGACATTTGTTATGGTATTACTCACAACAGCTAAGGTAGTGTTAGCCTAGGTATTTATCATCAGATAAGTGTATAAGGAAGAATGAAATTCTCTCATTTGCTTTAAAATGAGTGGAACTGGAAGACATAAAAATACAAGCTTATCAGTTGATTAAAATTTTCTGCTCAGTAAAATGCACTGTCAAGATAATGTAGTGATGTACTGCAGATGGGGAGAAAACATGTAAAAGACTTATCTGGTAAATATACAAAAATATTATCTGAATTATCAGATAATACACAAAAATATTATCTGAAATATACAAAGAACTGTGATTAACACTAAGAACATAATCCTGTTTGTAAATGATCAAAAGACCTTAGCAGACACAAAGAAGATGGAGAGCAAGTATGCATATGAAAAGATGCTGCACATCTATATGTTATCAGGTAAATGCATGTTAAAACAACAGTGAAAGTCCACCACATACCCATTAGAATTGCCAAGGTCTGGAACACTAACACCATCAATTGCTGCTGACGATTTGGAACAGTTGGAACTCTCATTTGTTCATGGTGAGGAATCATAATGGTGTAAATATTCTGGAAGATGCTTGAAGGGTTTCTTAGAAAATTAACCATATTTGTGAACCATGATTCTTGATTTTTACCCAAAGACGTTGAAAATGTGTATCCTCACAGAATCCTACGCATAGATGTTTATAATGGCTTTGTTCATAATTGTCAAAACTTAGAAAGTAACCAAGATGTTATTCACTGATGAATGGGCAAACCGTGGTGTATCCAGATGAAAGTGCTGTTACTCAGTGCTAAAAAGAAAGGAGCTGTCCCAACATAGACATGGAGGAAACTAAATGCATATTGCTAATTTAAAAAACCAACCCGAAAAGCTACATACTCCATGATTCCAACTTTGATATGCTAGAGACACTGAGAAGATTAATTGTTGTCAGGATTTGGGCAGAAATGGAAAGATGAATATAATGGAGCACACAGGAATTTACAACAGTTCTGTGTGGCTGCTGTGATGGTAGATGCATGTCCTTATGAATTTGTCCAAACTCAGAATATACAAAACCAAGTGTGAACCCTCATGTAGACTGGGTGTTAATGATGTGTCAGTGGACGTTAATTACTTGTGACAAATGTACCACTCCTCTGGGGAATCTTCATAGTGAAGCAGTCTATAGGTAGAGCCAGGGAGTATATGAGACATCTGTGTATCTTCTTCAGTGTTGATGTGAACCTAAAACCACTCTGGAAAATAAATTCTTTAAAATAAAAATACCAGGTTTATAACTACTCCCAATGCTACTACCACCTCCACTTGTAGTACTTCATTTTATCCTTTTCCTGCTCTTTTTTTTTTTCCTTACGGCTTAGAACTTGCTACCTTTTAATACACAAGTGTTAGGTTAATGTATATATTTAATACTACTGTGATTATTTTTGTTGTAAAGTTATGGCTAATTTTAGAGAGAAGAATGGAATTAGAATGGTAGATATTTAAAGCAGTCTTAACTTTTTTTACCTTTTTATATATCTGTATAGTATTTGAGTGTGAATAATGACTTGGCTGAACGTTTTTGAATCATAAATGTCTGAAAAGTAGCAGGCATAATCAAATTTCACTGTATTCTACTATTCTTGTTGATATTATTAAGTGTTGTACCTAAGGAATGCCTGTGTGTAAGGTTCAGCACTGTGTTTTATGTTTCACCCAAGATGAATTGCAAGTCAGGTCATTCATTTTCACATCCTCTTGTGTCTTGTGCATTCAGTTGGAGGAATAAAGTACACTAGAATGAGATTATTCAAGACCCTTGACATATAAATTACTGGAAATGCTGTAGAAGTTGGAAAGAATCTCAGAAGACCCATTTTGGATTCATCTGTGGTGGCATTAGATTACTCAGCCTTGGAAATGGCTGCTCTTGTCTGTTGAGCACGCCCTATTTCTCTTCACACTAAGAAATGATGTCTCTGCTCCAGTGCTGAAGTAACCTCCCTACCTCCCTTTGCCACTGCAGCAGAGAATTTGATTGGTGCTTGTGTTCTGCCTATTCTTGTCCTGCCCTATGCAGGGGAAAACTCATTTGTAATGTTGGTGTTGTCCAGTTTGCATGCAGCTTGGACGCACAGGTTTCAGAGGAGAAATACTGTATTAAGCAGATCTATAGACACCATTTAGGTCCACACTGTGCTTTCTCTCTTAGACTGATTATGAGTTCTAGTAAATCTTGGTGGTAGGAAAACAGCAGCTTTTATTTTGCTGTACAGAGCATGTTTATTGTTTTGAATATAAAATCAGATGAAATGAATTTGAACAGTTGTTCTTTTTCTGGTGTGTCTTCCTTAGGTTTTAAGTGCTACTTTAAAGGAATCATAATTAGGTGACAGATTTTTTCTTGAATTTAAAATTTTAATCCATTTCAGTATTAATGATTTGTTGCCTATATTTGTTAAATGAAGGAAAGCCTGGTGTGTGACAAAAGTAACCACTTGACATGACTTTAAACTTTTTTGGAATGTTGAAAAGAAATTTAACGTTTCTATACGTCTGTAAATTACATTTTTGTATCTAATTTCACAACTTGGTTGTTACATGTGTACAAGTTATATAAATTGTCACGTATGCCTATAAGCTTGATATAACAATATTTTTCAGTTAAAATATTTCACATTTTCTAAATATTGAGATTATTTTATTAAATTGCAATATTTGTTTTAAAATAGTTTTATCATTAGTAGATTAGTTTATAAAATGTGACACTTCATTATTGCATTTTGTCTTATTAATGAGTAAGTATATGTCAGTGAAACAATGTTAAAATCAGTGCTGTAAAAAGATTGTGTGAACATTAGTGCTTTCTTTCAACAAGTTCAGTAAATTTTGGGTGGATGCCTTTATGTATTTAAAAAATTTCCCTGAGATAGAAGGATAGAATATTCACCATAGAATAAACAGTGTTAAACTCAGTTTTTCAGCAGCTACTCACCTACATGGTGCATAATCAAGTGACCAGAGCCTTTTTATTTCTGAAATCTGGTAGGCATTCGTTTGGCGGGGGGAGCATAAACTGAAGTGAGCCTGTGTAAATTGTAAACAGAACTAAAGCATCATTGTTTTTTAGATTTAATGAGTAAGAAATACCAAACTAAAATACTGAAAGAATTGTGGAGAAACTGCTTTTTGTTTTTTACTATTTAATTACAATTTACTAATTGACTGATTGCATTCATGCCTTTTTAAAAGCAAGTCCAAAATATAAAAAATTAAAATAGTTTCTTTTGGAATGTGCAATCTGATTCATAGCAATAAGAACCAAATTTTATGTAATCTTTAATATTTAATAAGTATTTGAAGACTTTTATATGTCATACCCTACACTAGGTGCTGCGTGTGTATTTATCAGTGTATTTTCTTAAAAGCTGAAATTCAATTGTTTAATTCTGTATTAACTTTATTTAAAATGTAGGAGTCATTTAAAGTATGGACAGTTTTTTCATGTAAAGTTACTGACCTCAGTCACGACAAGTACCTGGCCCTGAGATAAAAGCTTTAGAATTACAATATTCTTTGAAAATTTTAGAAAATAGTACTATTGGTTAGAATTTAGTATCAGCTTACCTGTAATTGCTACAGTTTATCTGTGTAATATCAATGATTTCACTTTATCTATTGATAGCAAAAATTAAAAACTTTAAAAAAAAGTCATTCTCAGTTCAGCCTTGTAAATGGAATTGAAATATGTCATCAACTTATTATAGTTTGTGTCCCTTGCCTTCTAACCAGTAAATACTTCTTCCAGGTCTCATAAAAATTTCCACAGAAAGAGGTATTTCAATAAATATACTGTGTCAGTTTTGAACTTGTCCTTAGAAATATAATTTCAAATATATTCATGTCTTAGATTAAATATATTTCAGTATATTTTTTACCAAATTATTTACTTGGGTTCTATACATATTGATCATATATGTAACTGGAAAACTTGCCAGAAGTAAGTTTTAGACAAATAATTTGTATTATTATTGTTTTCATATTTGTATTTGATAAAATTTTTGGAAACTAGGAATTTTACTTGGATTGCACAAAAATGTAGAATATCTTCATTCTAAAAATGTTAAATGCTGTATTTTCTACATAAAGTATGTCGTTCACCTTTCTTATTAAGGATTATACTTACTGTATATTGTAGCTCAAATGAGGGTTGAATGATTTAGTCTGTGTGTATTGTTCCATGAAAAGAGTGACTCAGTGCTTTTAGCGTAAACTTCATAGCTACTTTCCTTTTTTCAAACAAACTAATTTTTTACAGTTAATTGACTAAAATATAGTGACATCCAAGTTACGGCTTCTTGTAGGGAAATCTTATTGTTTAAGTTATTTTATATTGCCTTAAGTGGTTTATTATTAAATATTGAAAGGAATGGGGAAAATTGTCAAAATGAATATGAGATTGTAAAGAACTTTATTTTTACATAACATTAAATAATGTCTTTGATTTCAAAGGTGACCACCTACATAATCTAAAAACAACTTTTATAGTCTAATAAATACCTTAATGTTTTTCTTCTAGGGGATGTCCGTCTAACTCCAGAGGACTTTGCTAGAGCTCAGAAATACTGCAAATATGCGGGCAGTGCTTTGCAGTATGAAGATGTAAGCACAGCCGTACAGAATCTACAGAAGGCTCTCAAGTTGCTCACAACAGGCAGAGAATGAAGCCTTTGTACAAGAGATTCATGTATTTTTGGCATAAGGAGCTAACGTCCGTTACTGTATCATTGGCCCATCAGAGCACAGTTTAAGGGGGACTTCACTTCCATTGAATGTGACAGTGAAATCTGTGTCTGTCTGATTCCTACTGAAGCATTCAGCAGCAGCCTCGGCCAGTTTTCATTGTACATTTAGTGGATCCTGTGATCTCTGATGTTAGCAAGACCCTTAAAAAATGTCAGTTGAACCCTACTTCAAAAGTGAAAACACACCACTGTAAAATTATATTGGAAATAACCTTTTTAATTCAGGTACATTAAGGGATTTTCTAAAAATCTATAATATATGGACAAACCACATTACTTTGCTATAAAACTCTAAATTTAACTTTTAATAAAGATTGCCAGGATATTCTAGCAATCATGTTTTTTGTGTTCCTCAAACTTTACAAAATAAATATAAACATCTGAAAATGCTAGGTGAATCCAAAAGACATTATGTCAAAACCCTTAATTTATATTCATAGTAGATAATAGCTATGTTACAAATTTAAAACTTTATGGAAGGAAATAAAAATGAGGTCAAGTAGTTGAATCACACTTAGACTCAAGAATCACATTGGTTTCTTTACTCGATTACCCTGATCCACTGAAGCTTAAGATGAATTGGGATTTGTTTCACTGGCAGTTTGACTGCATGTATTAGAAAATGAAAAATCGTTTATAGTAATGCCTGGGAACTTGGTGCTTTAAGTTAAGGTTTTCCTCAGCTGCTGTGGAGTGGGTTCCACAGAATATACAGATGGAATGATACTGAAGGTTATAGGACTTCAGATTTTCAGTCATTAAGTTTGTAAGTTTTGTGGGGAATTATAAACTTACTGTATCACCTGCATTTGTGCTGTGTAGAAAATAAATACAAGAATTCTTTTAATTAGTTCAACTTATAAAACAAATGTCTGTTTTGATTTGCATGATAAAATTGTCCTTTTGAAATGTGATTATATTTAGTTCTAGGAATACAAATGTTTCTATGGTGAGAAACAGTTTTTTTAAGGTGAATTTGACAAATTTACCTGAAGTTTGTTTATGTGTTCCCTTTTGTTTATGGGACTTGGACTGGAATCCTTCAGGTGTCAGCGAGCTGTGCCCCCATGAACCGTTCACCTGTAGTACAAGGTTTTACTGGAACAGAACCATACCCATTCATTTATGTTTTGTCTGGTTGCTTTGTGCAACCATAGAGTTGTGTGGCTTGCAAGCCTAAAACATTTATTATCTTACCCTTTAAGAAGAAGTATACTGATACCTATTCTAATTTCCCAGTTGAAAGAAAATGAATCTCTAACGCATAACCATTTGTGTTCATCATTCTTTGCATCAATATGATGCTGTTGTGCAAGGTTTGATAGAGTAAATATTCAGATTAAATGAACAGTTCTTAATTACCACCCAAACAAAGCCATAAAAAACATACCTCCTGAAAAATGTCCTCAAATCTTTCACAAGATATACAAACAGGTGCAGGGTTCAGCATTGGTATCTGGGAACACAGTGCTCTGATACAGCTCTGTGGAACATCATCATAATTGAAAACTGGCTAGGATGATCTTTCTGAAAGAAGTACATTTAGTTCCACAAATTTTATTTCAAACCTTAACGTATCTGTACACTGAAACTGCTGCCTCCTATTTCATTCCTCCCTGTTAGCTCACCGTTGAGAAGACTCATGGAGGGAGGAAGCAGCGTGGTAACCAAGGGAATCCATTGACCCGTGGGCTGCATGATGTAGCACAGTCCTTTTCTGTAAAATAGCAGTGACACCACTAGCCACCTATGAGAATTACATGAGATACCATATGTGAGGTGCTTATTAGCACATGGTCGCATTCTACAACTGTTTGTTAAACTTAATGCTATAACAATTAATGTAAATTGTTACTATTTATTTCCCAAATACCAGGAAATCCCAGTTGTCTTTGTAGCCCAGTGCTTAAAAATGCTTTCTTGCATGAGGGAACTAAACTATATAATGTTTTCTAACTTTGTACTTGTATTTCTTCATATAAAATCCAACTACAAAATTAGGGTACACTTTCTGATGTAACAGTAGGATAAACCATTTTCATTTCTCCATTCAACTTTGTATTCATTGAGCAGCTGAGCAGAAAACAAAAAAAATCTCTGCCTCATCAAGTTTGCATTCTAATGGAAAAGAAAGGGACATATTGAATAAAAGCATATCCCATATGTTTGACCAGTGGTTCTCAAAAGGCAATTGTGAGGATTGGAGTTCTCAGAGCCCAACCCAGTCCTCCTCACTCAAACTCTAGAATCAGTACCCAACTAGGTGGTCCCTGAAGTTTGGGATAAACCTTACCCAAGTCAAAAAGATTGAGAGGCTGGGAGGAGAGGTTACCCTGAAGTAGTGGTTCCTAAAGAAGTTCTTGGACCACTACCATCAGTAGCAGAGCCTGTTAGAAAGTTCTAAGGAGCACAGTTACAGAGTTTCTGCATTGCATCATAATAAACATGAAGAAAACTATAGTGCACAGAACAGATTCTTAGATGTATGTCAACATGCACATGTTTAAATAGGGTAGGCAGAATAGCGAAGAAACAGTGCATAGCCATGCAGGTGCACAAAGAAAACATTCCCGACAGAGGGGGTAGAATCAAGTTTGGGTGTAAGTGGGACAAAGGCAGGTGGGGAAGCTAAAGGCCTAGGATGAAACAGGCTTTTCTTTGACTTGAATAAGCGAGCAACAAAAAGACATGAAGATTAGTCCAGTAGAACTTTTAAAGGATCACATTGGTTTCAGTGGCAGGAATAGATCATTATGGAGTGGGAGGGTGGGGGCTGGCAGGCCAGTTAAGAATACTCGGTAATTAAGATGAGATATGAATGTTAGGCTGCCGGTAGCCATGGAGGGTATGAGACGTGATTGGTTTCTGCCTTTTTTTTTTCTCTTGTAAAACCATAAGATTTCTGTAAATAGGATATGAAGTATGGACATAGGAATGAAGATTGACTCCCCAGTTTTTAGCCTGAAAGCCTGGAAGGAATGATTAATCATTAATCCCAATTGGGAAAGTTGCCAAATTCCTGTGACGGTTCAAAGTAAAACTGATAGCAGTGTTTTGTCAGTGTGACAAGGGGAAGAAAAAGCGAGATAAATTTCTGTCTACGTGATTGTCAGAGATACCTCAGGTCCCTGCTCAGCTGGAGTTAGAAGCAGGAATTGTTCCCATGGTTCGCACTTCTATGTAGGTTTGCGGACATCTAGATCACACCAAAAACAACTGAAAAAAATCAAGCTTTCATTACAGGCCTTGAGAATTAATGTCCTCAGGTAGTAATAATAGAACTTATGTGTACCTCGTACTTACAGAAATTTGAGATTTCTGTGTATGCATCAAAAGTTTATGTTACCCTTTCTAAAGAAGCTTACACTGTAATAGTGGGGAGCAAAAAATAATAAGGTTGAGGATCCCTCATCTTAAAACCCAGAATGGCCTGAAATCTCAAAATTGTCAGTAAATTCAAACTGATTGGAAATGAGAAGAATTTTGAGCTCAAAAAGTTTGGATTTTGAAGCATTTCAGATTTTGGATTTTCAGATCAAGACAGCAATTCTAAAATCTAAAATATGTCTAAAATTTGAAACACTTCCCAGTCCCAAGCATTTTAAGAGTTTTAAAAAATTTTCAACTTGCACTCAGCAATCACAAGGGGAAATAGGTTTTAATTTTCATCTCAGTACTTTTAATAATTGCTAAAACAATTAGGAAGCACTAGTACTAGTACTGCACTCATACAGTCTTTAGGACTCCGAATAAAACCATTTTTTTGTTTATGCAATTGGTTTCTCCTTTTCTCCTTTTGAGGTGACTTCTATGCAGGATGACATGAAAGTGACCCACTGACCATTTTCATTGATTGAAGATTTTATTTCTTCCTGTATTAAGATTGCAAATAATGTAAATAACTTACCTGCCTTTTTTATACTGAATTTAAAGGTAAACATGGTGTGTGATTGATGATTATACAGAATACTGTTTGAGTGTATACACTTACTGATCCTTTTTCAATACTGTTAAGATACT
>RJWT010047414.1:0-11303 GCA_004365215.1 Cuniculus paca | reverse complement strand
AGTAGCTTCCCATTGTATAAAAATACCATATCTTGTCCATTCTGAAGTTTATGGGCAAGCTATTCCTGCTTTTTCTGGTTTCCTGTCTCATGGAACAATTGTTTTCTCTCCTTTGACTTTCAATCTATGAATTTCCTTTCAAGTTAAATGTGTTTCTTGTATATAGCATATTGATGGATCTTGTTTCTTGATCCACTCTCTCTGTTTCTTTTTATTGGTGAATTGAGGCCATCTACATTCATGGTTACAACTGGCATGCATTGGCTCATCTCTGCCATGCTATCCTCCTACCATTAGCCCCCCACTTTTCTCCTTCATTCAGCTGCCTACCTGTTTGGTGCTCCCCCTCTGCTGCTGTTCCTGGAAGCATGGTCATCTTTATCTTTCTCTAGAATATCCTTCAATGCTCTTTCTCGGGTTAATTTGGTGGTCATGAATTCCTTTAGTTTTTCTTTATCATGGAAGTATCTTACTTTTCCATCAGTTTTGAAAGATAGGTTTGCAGGGTACAACAATCTGGGTTGGCAGTTGTTTTCTTTCAGGATTTGAAACACTTCAAGCTCTTCTTTACTTGATGGTTTGTGTTGAAAAGTCTGTCATGATTCTGATGGGTTTTCCTTTATAGGTAATCTGTTTCTTTTCTCTAACAGCTTTTAATATTCTGTTCTTGTGCTGAATTTCTGGGATCTTGATTATCATATGTCTGGGTGTAGATTTATTTTGGTTATGGCTAATTGGAGTTCTATATACCTAATTTATCTGTATGCCAAGTCCTTTTCCCATGTTTGGGAAGTTTTCTGCTATTACTTCTGTAAGTAGTCTTTTTATGTCATTTGTGTTGATTTTCTTTCTTTCTTTCTTTCTTTCTTTCTTTCTTTCTTTCTTTCTTTCTTTCTTTTTTTGCTACCCGGGATCAAATTCATGACCTCACACTTACCAGACAAGCACTTGAGCCACTGAGCTAAATCCCTGGCCCTGTTGTGTTGACCCCTGCTTTTTCACTGACACCTATCACTTTTAAATTATTTTTGTTTGCACCATCTTGCAGCCATTGAATTGTTATTTCCTGGTTCCTTGTTATTTTTAAGAGATCTTTCCTTTCACAATTGCTGGCTGCACACCTGTCTTGAAGGTTTGAAAGTCTATCTTTGGTCTCTTTCAAGCAGTTTTGCCAGCTTTCAATGGCATTTTTAATTTCCTAGATATCTCTTTGAATCTGTTTCATACATTGTAATTTCTTCCTATAGTGTTCATTCAAAGTTTCCATCATTTTCTTATGCTCCTGTTTTTATCTATGTTTTATTTAGATATGCTCAGCAATTCTTTCATTGTTTGTGGTTTCTTCTTTTGCCTGAGATACTATTTCTGATCTGATTACTTTTACAGCCTCATGAAGTTGTTTCTTTACTTCAGTTGCTATCCTTTCAGAGATTTCAGGTGTGTGACTACCATTTTCTTCTATGTCTATACCTCCCAGACTTGTTCTGTGTGGGCTGGAGGTTGGAGATTATTTTTGCTCCTTCATCTTGACATTTTCCTGAGTTCCTCCTGATGAGCTGATTGTGGGGTCCCAGGTGCTTACCATGTTGGCTGACCCTCTGTGATACAGGGGAATGGACCAGACACCTGTGTTTCTCTGAACCTAGGTTCCTGGGGAGGCAGTGGGTGTGGGGCAGGCTTCTCTCAGCCTGTGTGGCTACACCAGGACCTCCCTGATGGTGGCAGGTGCACAGGGGCATGTTTGTCTGATTCTCCTGGCCTGCAATGGCTGCCCAAGGAAAGCAAGCATCTCCAGCTGTGGCCTACAGATGCATGGGGCATGTCTGGCTGTTCCTACCAACACTGGTTACCAGAGAGAAGTAAGCATTCTGGTGGTGGCGGACATGAAGGGGCAGGTCTGGCTGTTTCTCCCTGCCCCCGCTGGCTGCCCACAGGAAGCAAGTGTGTCCTGATGGCAGCAGGCACACAGGAGCATATATGCTTACTATAATTTTGAGGTGGTCATGTTTTCTCTTCTGAAACCATTTCCTGGTTGTCTTAGTCACTTTTCTCATTGCTGAACAAAATACCCAACACACATAGTTAAAGGAGGGAAACTTTATTTCAACTCACAATTTGTAGAAGATTCAGTCCATAGTCAGCTGGCTCCAAGGCAGAGTGGTATGGCAGAGGGGCATCACAGGAGAGCAACTATCCTAGCAAGCAGGAAGGAGATAGCAAAGCAGCAAGTAGAGCCAGCAGCCGGCATGCCTTCTTTCTATCTCTTTATATTCCATCTAGTTTACAAACCTATTTATTGGTGCCATCCACACCCAAGCTGGGTCATCCTTAATCCCAGATCATAGCCTTAATTCACATTCACACACTCTAATTCAGTCACCTTCAAAACTCCTTACTTACGACCACATGAGGCTTTGGGGGAACATCTAACCATAACGCTGGTCTTGTATCACATTAACTCTCTGGGGTTTAGGGCATATGACCTTTAATAAGTTAGAGCCTTAGAAGGCTAAAACTATTGCGTGGTGAGGGAAAGACAACAATTTGGGTCTGAAAGAGAAAGCTGAGAGTTCATCCTGTTTCTTGTTCCTTTTCCCTCCTCCCTCTTCCCAACTTTCACACCTTCTTCTCCAAGGGGAAAGCGGGCCAACCTGATTGGAAGCATTCCAGGATGCTGGTTGGGTCTAGTTTGCTAGTGGTCAGAGTCCTTGTGTATGAAGAAGTCAGCACTTTATGCATATAGCATTTAGTGTCTCTCCTATATCTATGGCTTGAGGGGTGAGTGCTAGGGTCTACTGTCTTCCTTTTGTGGAAAGGCTGACCTGAACACACAACTTCCTATGCTCTGTTTGTCTTGTTTTCTAATTTGATCCTCCTCCTCTTGGACCCTATGACACAGATTTTTCACTAGATATTTATTTATTTATTTATTTATTTATTTATTTATTTATTCTTTGCAGCACCGGGGATTGAATTTACGACCTTGCACTTGCTGGGCAGGTGCTTAGACCGCTGAGCTAGATCCCCAGCCCTGTTTTTGAGACAGGGTCTCACTATGCCGTTCAGGCTGGCCTTGAGCTCACTTTGTAGCCCAGGCTGGTCTCAAACTCACAACGATCCACCTGTCTCAGCCTCCTGAGTGCTAGGATTACAGGCGTGAGCCACCACGCCCGGCTTCACTAGATATTTATAACCCCACTTTCTTCTGCTTTTCTCCTATCTTGCTTTTCAGTCATCTCTGCTAGGTCTTCCTCATTTCCTTCACTTAATATTCAAATACCCCAAGGCTCAGTCCCAAGACCTCTTCTGTCTTGAATCATCGTATTTTATGGGTTTAAATGTCATATATATATAATTTTCTTTTTTTGTACTGGAAATCAAACTCACAACTTTGTGCTTGCCAGGCAGGCACTGTGCCACTGAGCTATATCCTTGACCCAATGTCTTATATATTGATGATACCAGCATTCATTTTCTGTTGCTGCTGAAACAAATTATCATCAGTTCAGTGACGTAAGACAGTGCTAATTTAGGATCTTACAGTTCTGTAGGTTAGAAGTCTGATACAGCTCTCAGTGGACTAAAACCAACCTGTCATCAGGGCTCCATTCCTTTTTGGATGCCCTAGGTGAGAATTCTTCTACTTGCTTTTTCCAGCTTATAGACACTTCCTGCATCCCTTCACTTATTGCCCCTCTCTCTTTTCAATGCCAGTAAAGTCTTATTTCTCTGATCTTTCTTTGATCACAGCCGAGAAAATTTCTCTTTAAGAAATCACATACTCAGGTTGGATCCATCCAGATAACTGAAGATAATCCGCCAGTGAAAGTCAAGTGATCTTTCATTTTGATGTATCCCATTACTGATTGTATACCCTTAATCATGTCTGCAAGTCCTTTTTGCTGTGTAAGGTAATATATTCTCAGGTACTGAGGATTAGAGCATGGACATCAACACCAATCTGCCTGTCACAGTGCCTAAATACAGTGTATGTGTCCAGTCTACACTAGTCTCCCAAACTCCAGAACTGTATATTCAGCCAAATACTTGGCATCTGCATTTGGATGTTTAAGGGACATCTCCAGCTTGCTTTGCCCCTTTTGCACTGTTGGGAGGCTAGAAGGACCAATAAGTACACCATTGGTCAACTTTAGTTTTATTTTATTTTATTTTATTTTATTTTTTTAAGATCAGAATATATTTATTGGGAGAAAGAAAGAAAGCTTCTATCAGAGGGACTGAAGAGGTCCCGAGTGGGTTGCCAGAGACTCTGTCTTTTTTAGGGACTTTTTATAGAGTAGATGGGTCCAAAGTGGGGAGGAATGGGAATTCCTAAGGTGGGCATAGGGTGGGACAGAACTATGGTTAAGCAATAAGATTAATTGCTCAGTTAAAATTGATTAAGTCCAGGACAAATGGGGAAGTGAAACTCGTAGCTAGCAAGCATGTTTAACGAGCAGTGACTATTCCCCTAGGGGGTCGAGAGAGGTGACTCCTGGCTTCCTCAGGGAGCTAAAGACCTATTTAGAATATCAGTCCTCAGGAAGTGGGTGTCCAGGGCCAGCGCACAGCAGGAGGTGTTCCTCTCCTTTACAGTTGCAAGGTATCTAGGTTTTTGCATTGGTTCCTTGGAGGACCCGGCCCTGTCTGACTGCCTATAATAATTTTGACTAACTCAGCTTCCTGTAACATTCCCCGCTCTGAAGAAGTAACCTGAACTGCCATGAGGGGTAATGGGCGATGACTGATCTGTCTTCTTCAGGCTGAAAGGGTCATAGTTGTTGACTGGCAGTCAGAGATATTCTACAGAGGGTCTATCTAAAGGTCCTCAATAGATACCAGGCAGTTTCATCTTGGGTGGGCATACAGCTTTAAGTCTTCAGTTATAGTCTCTGGTTTCCAGGGCTTGAGTCTGGTATGATGTATCCAAGAGTCCAGACCTGTTGTCTTGATGGCAGAAGGTGTTGACAAGATTACCGTGTATGGTCCTTCCCAAGTTGGTCCTCTGTCCAATGATCTCAGTGGAAGACCTCCAAATGATATAGGGGAATGAAACTTCCAACCCACTATGTCTGGTACGAGTTTGTGTTCCCTAAAATCAAAGAATGAATTTTAGGAACAACGGAGGTTAAGAGCAGAATATATTTATTGGGAGAAAGAAAGAAAGCTTCTGTCAGAGGGACAGAAGGGGTCCCCAGTAGCTTGCCCTCAGCTTTAGTTTTAAAATCACAGGATTCTGGAAACTCACTTGCTTGCCACTGTAACTATTTCTACTGTGGAAATAAACATGTTAACTTTCAGACCTGTCCCTCAATGCCTAGAATGAGAAAAGTTGAAATAACATTTAATCCTTGTCTGCCCTTTCTGACTCAGGGGTGTTAATAAGTGGAGTAGACACTCCTCCTCAATCACCTTGTCTCCATTACTAAGAAGTTGTAATGCCAACAGTATGACTTGGGGTATGCTCTTTCTGTTTTACAATTCTTAGGCATCCATAGCATGAGGGTTGGGAAAAGGGAGTTGGGAAAAAGGAGTTGAGAAAACAAAGCATTCTAAATTTTGTTCTCCCTATTTTAAAAGGAATTAAGTGAATTTGGAAGGGAAGGACTTCTCTGACTTTTTCAAGGTCCAAAAAACTGATTCTAGGTTTGGAACAAGAAATGTAAACAATGAACCTGAAACCCTTTGTTTTGGAAAGAAAGAAGAAAGAAAGGAAGGAAAGAATGAAGGAAGGATGGACGTACTACTGACTACCAGATTTGTGGACATAGATGGACACAGAAATAGTTTAAAAACAAAAAGACTAATCAAATAGTTGATTAAAGCATATCAAATGTAAAAATATCTGAGTTCATACTGATACTTAAAAAATTGTCATCGCTAGAAATTTCTGTGGCACCAATCCATTACTCTGAAAATTAACAAAGTTTCAGATCAAGCAGTTATTCTCTTTCTTATGTGAACTATATGAAGTGTGATAAAAATCTAGTGAATATTTAAATTTTAAAAATTGCATAAAATTGCTATTGATTGCCTTCAAAATAATCCCCCTTACTTCAAACACACATCCCATCAATCTTGCCACTTTCAGAAGCAATTCTGGAAGTACTCTTTGAGAGTATCTTTTGCTGCACTATTGCAGCTTCCTGGATGTCCTGAATCAATTCAAAACATTCACCTTTCATGGGCATTTTGCCTTCAAAGAAGAATCAGAAGCACATGGTGCCAGATCCAGTGGCCAAGGTGGGTAGACACACACTATAATGTTTTTATGAGCCTGCTTTTCCATTGGGTGGCACTTGGTAGCAATAACAGTATTTTTTAATCACACCTTGTAAAGACATAGATGAAAGAGGACTTCTAGAGGTGCTTCAAAAAGTGGCAAGAATGATGAATGACTGTGTTTGAAGTGAGAGGGAGTATTTTGAGGGGAATTAATGGCAATGTGTCTTTTACTATAATAAATTGTAAATTGTAAACATTGACCATCGATTCTGATCACCCATTCTATTTAGAGAAAAACAGCTGATGAAGACAGTTATTCTTTTTTTAAGTTACTTTTTTTTAATTATGTACTTTTCTGATTTTGAAACAAACTTGCTGAAAATGTCAGGTATAATGCCAGAAACTCATAAGCTTGAGCCAATGAGATAAGTTACCAAACTGAGGTCTCATTCACCTCTGAATCCTTCAGTGTGAATTTCCTACAAATAAGAACAATCTCTTAGATGACAATAACAGCCATCAAAATTAGTAAATTAACACTGACAAATCAGTTGTACTAATAACATCTTTTATATAAAAGGATCCTGTTTAGAATCCCATAGTTGGATTTAGTTGTTAAATTTCTTAATCTCTTTCATTCTTAAATATTTCCACAATCTCTGACTTTCACGACCTTGACATTTCTGATAATTACGGGGCAGCTATTATGCAGACTGGCCTTCAATTTGGGTTTGTTTCCTTGTGTTTAGGATGTTACAGAGTTGAACTGAGTTCTCCTTTCTGCATCTTATTGTCGATGAGTGTATCATTTTGATGTTTCCCATTACTGATGATGTGCACTTTGATCACTTACAATGGCGTCTGTCATCTTCTTCATTGTAAAGTTACTCTTTGCTCTTTGTAATTAATAAGTGTTTTATGAGGAAGCACTTTGAAAACATTTGGATATCTTGTTCTTTATCAAGCTTTCACTTTATTCATTTATTTATAACAGTTAGATGCATGGATTCTCTTATTCAATAAATTATATATGATCAATTAGTATCTGTCTTGGTTACTTTTTTCTCATTGCTGGAATAAAACACCTGACACCCAAAGTGAAGCAAGGAAAGGTTTATTTACAGTTTCTGGAGATTTCAGTCCATAATCAGTTGGCTCCAAGGCATGGTACAGGGGCAACACTTCAAAGCAGCAGCAAGTAAAAGAGGACAAAAGCCCAAGCCTCTTCTCCTCCCTTATATTGTACACCGGCCACCACCCCCCCACCTTCAGGGTGGGTGTAACACTCACAAAATGTCCTTGCCCTCCTTTGCACAGGATGAGGATATTTACAAAGTAAGAGCCCTGGCTCCTGATGAGTCTCTCAGTTAAACTTTTAAACTTCTCAAGTTGACACAATGTATCAACCATAGCACTATCATTATTTATTTTGATGCTCAAATTTATCAGATTAGGAGCTTGGGTGCCCTATCATTCTGGTGCTATTTGGTATACCTATTTTCCTTTAAGTCCTTCCTTGTTTTAGGCTCAATATGTTCAAATGCATATGGTACTTTTCTTTATTCCAACCCTTGAATGAGTCATTTTCTTATGGACCTATGGTTCCTTTCAGAGGAGAACAGAATTTAGACACCAAGGTTAGTTGTTATTACCTTTGAGGTATCACTGCACTCGCACCCTTTCCACTCTTTTTGTTGTTGTTTTCATTGTTTGTTTTGTTTTGTTTGAGGCAGTGTCTTACTATGTAGTCCAGGTTGGTCTTGAACTCACTGTGTAGCCCAGTCTGGCCTTACACATTTGTGGAGATCCTCCTGACTCAGCAGGGATTATAAACATGCACCACCATGCCACCTTTCTACTCTTAATGGATGAAGAAAATATGTATGTGTAATGCAATATGGGGACCTCATTGATATTCTGAATCAAATGAACCAGTTGTAAAAAAAAAAGACTTTTTGAGATAATTGTGGAAATTTGATATAAACTGAGAATTAGATGATATCAAGAACTTATTAATTTTGCTATGTATGACAAATACATTGTAGTTATGTTTTTAAACAACCCCTTCTGAGAGAGATAATTCCATACTAAAAACATTCTACTTTCAAGAGATTTAAATAAGATATAACCTAGTTAGAAAGGACTCATTTACTATTCCGTAAATATATATTATATTCATATTCTGCCTATCAATCTGAGATTGAACCCAAGCTTGGCATAAAATATCTGCAAAGTCAGTAGTTTTCATGTAAGGTTCAGAGCTCATTTAAGCTGAAATCTCCCTGTTAAAGTAGATTTATATTCCAAACCCAATTTTATAAGTTCTAGAAAGGTTTGACCATGTCTAGAAAAGACTCACCTCCTGATCTTCAGTTTTATAATCGGTATATATCTATTATAACATATTCTCTCTCTCTCTCTCTTTTTTTTTTTTTTAGACAGGGTTTCACTATGAAATTCAGGCTGGCCTTGGACTCACTTTGTATCCCAGGCTGGCTTCAAACTCACAGTGATTCTCCTGCCTCAGCCTCTCAAGTTCTGGGATTATGGGCATGTACCAACACGACTAGTTTCTAACATATTCTTGGCTTTGGCTCAGTTAATGCAACATTAAAAGTTTACTTATAGAATCAAATGTAACACTCATCCTCCATACTTCTGTCCATGAACTGTTGCTGGTATCACAGAAGGGGTCAATATAGACATAAAGATGCTGTCCTCCACTGCATGTGGGGCTGGTCTGCAGCCTCTACAGCTATTTCCTGTTCAAGCGGCCATGATTTCTGAAATGCTGATTAACATCCTGAGCAGCTGCAACAGTAAGCAATTAATTTATTGATTAATCCCTTTGTTATTGGACATTTCAGATGTTCATCCCTGGGTTAAATCTAGGAAGGGATTGGGAAATGGCATGACTCTTGATTGTTACAGAGATCCCTTATCATTATGGTTGTCCTGCCTACCCCTACCAGCGACCTTTGGGACACACCAGAGCCCAGAGAAGAGTGACCACGTTGGGAAGTGGTGAGACAGATAGCCTGCTGGTTGTATATGACTTCTTAAACACTACCTGTGACTTATCTTCACTCCAGGAAGCATATCCAAATGCTAGCGATCCAGAGGGCTAACCTCTCAGCTCTTCTTTAACTATAATTAAGAAAAGCAAAATTATTTGAAAACTTCAACTTGGAGCATTGCTAACAAACTAGTGTCTAGATATCATGGTTCAGAGCTATTGCTTTAGTGGAATACTTTTAATAAAGAAAAGAAATGAAAAACAATGTCTATGTACTTCCACAGAATTGTCCAGAGGCCTGACTCTTGCCAAAGTGAAAAATCCCTTGGAAATCTTCAGCTTTGCACTTAATTACCACCTCCTTTGGCTGTTTCTTTTTTGCTGCTTTTTCTCTTTCCCCTGTGATTCCCTTCTTGTTGCCAAACACACATTCTCTTCCAGATGCCATCTGCTTTCAGAACACATTTACATTTGCTTTTTCTTCCCCAAATGGCCCTTCTTGGGGCCTCCGTTTTCCCCTCTTTGGGCTGCTGCTACTGTGTTGCCCCATGGATTGGTGGGAGGGCCAATTGGTGGTGGCTTGCAGAAAAGAAAAAGAGCTGGGAACCCAACACAGACCTTTTCCTGAACTTGGAAGTATTCTTTATGTTCTGGCACATTTACTCCTTAAAAATCCCAGGGACTAGGTATTGGTGTGTAGTACATCTTTAAAATATTGTTCATTATAAAACCCCAAAGAATTCTGAAGTATATCAAGGAGGAAGTGAAAGACATTGTCTCTAACACCAGTCGCATTCCCCAGGAGTAACTGAACTCTGCAGTCACACACAGTAACCCTAGTAACAATGCTCACCCACACTGTCTTCAAGTATCCTTCTAAATAACCTTCTGGTCTTTTTGCTATGTGACTACCAAGATATGTATTAGGATTATATAGCAGATTTAAAATAGAAGTTGGATCGTTTTCTGTATATTGTTTGCAACCTGCTTATTATTGTAAATAAATATCCTGGGCACCAAGATGTCAGTACACATCAATTTTCTCATTACATTTAATAACTGGAATCCTACAAATTATGGTGTGAATGTACCATGATTAATTTACCCCATCCATTATGGAGATATATTATTTTGCATTTCTTGTTATCATTGCCGATGCCTAACCCATTTATCTTTGTATTTGTGTAACTATATCTGTAGAAGTTAGAACTGCTATATCAAAGGATATGCCATGTGCATTTTAAGTAGTAATAGATATTTATATCTATATCGACATTATACCCATTCACTAACAGAAGCACCACATTTTCTACTTACAGTTATCAGAGTTTTACAAAGTATTTTTATTGAATTTATATGAAAATCATAGATATTCAGGAAGGGGGTGTTGTGGACTTAATGTTTGCTTGTATTCCTCCAAATTTACATATTGAGATCCTCAGCCCCAAGGTGATGGTATTTGGAAGTAAGAGAGGTGAATAGGTTGTGAGGGTAAGGCTCTCATAAATGTGATGAATGCCCTTATAAAAGTGGTTCCAAGCTGAGTGTGGTAGCACGTGCTTGTGATTCTAGCACTCTAAGAGGCTAAGGCAAGAAAATCTCAAGTTCAAGCTCAGCATGGGTACTTTAATGACTCAGTGAGACCCTGTCACAAAATTTAAAATGCTGAGAGTGTAGCTCCGTGCAAAGGTCCTGGGTTTAATCCCCACTACTGAAAAAAAGGGGGACCACAGAGAGTTTGTTCACTCCTGCTGTGCAAGGGATGAGAAGTGAGAAGATGGACATCTGTGAACCAGGTGAGTCCCCACCAGACACTGAATCCGCTGGAAGTTTGATCTTGGATTTCCCAACTATATAGATTATGGGGAATAAATATTTGCACCCAGTCGATGATATTTTTATTATATCAGCCCAAATAAACTCAAACAGGGAGGTAATATCATCTCCAATTTACAGATGAGGAAACTGAGGCCCACTGAGATTAAGTTATTTGCCCAAAAGAACACAACTCAGAAGTGGCAGAGTTGAATCCCAGTCCCCCTTCTATCTCCAAGCCTGAATT
>RJWT010047413.1:0-11303 GCA_004365215.1 Cuniculus paca | reverse complement strand
TGTCTATGAATTCATGTTGAACACAGCACATAGTTTTAGATTTTTTTTGCCATGTCTTTGTATGTAGGATCAATATAGGTGTGCTAGAAACAAGGTGGAAATTTTAATTTAGTAGACATGCCACTGATATTTTGAAGTAAATAACATGTTCATTAGAAATTGCTACATCAGAAAGCTAATTGTTACTCTTGGCTGGTTCTTCAACTAGCCAGATTTTTTTTTTTTTTTTGAGTAGTGCTTTACAGTTGGAGAACAGTAGCTTTGCAAATGCGTGTAATGCATTAAAGACAAAAGGAGCTTCCTTTTAATTAATGGCACGGCTCTGACTTGATGTAACTGGAGCAGTATCAGGGAGAACCAGCATTGTCACCCCTCCTTATACTTCACAGCATATTTACCTTTCACAAAATTTTCTCGGGAGGATTCATCCTGGAAGAGAGGGATTCCGAGCCAAATGCAGACACTAACAGGATTCAACTAACTGAAAATTTGGTGCCAAGTAAAAAGTTTGGCACTTCCAATGTAGTATTCAAAGTAGATTTGAATGGAAAAACAAAGAAAAGTCCCTAGAAATACATTGTTTGTTGATAAACTTGTGCTCCACTGTAAAGTCCACTTTAATCAAAATTCAAAGTAAATACTGAAGGAGACAAGACATGAAATCAGAGATGCTCCGGATGAAAGGTGATGGGATGCACTGGTCCGCAGATCCACTCAAAGTCACAGAAAGTCCCCAAAGCATTAGGACTTTATCAAGCACAGTGAAATACCTGAGTAGTAGCAGCAATAAAAATATGAAAATAAAAGCAAAGTTAACACCAAAAATAATTTTATTTAGATCATATGATGACCTCTTGATTCATAGCTTGTCATTTTTTAGCAACTAGAATTTCCATGTTAAAAATAAGAAAATTATGGATCCAATAGGTTAATTTAGTAGCAAATGTTACTAATGCTAATTCCTGGAAAAGCTGGATAGAAACACCAACTGTTTGAAACTAGAAATATGAACTATTAATCATTAACATATAGACATTTAACATGGGGAGATTTCCTGATTGGTAATGATGTTGATAGGCAAAAACAAGGGCACTAAGGACTACAAGGTTTACTTGGAAGGGGAATGGAGGTCAACAGTGATTGAATTCAAGACATGTTCTGTGTGAAGTGACTGTGGAATTTCCAGACGGACTTCAGTAAGCAATTGGATACATGGAACTGGAACAGAAGAGAGAGCTCAATGCAAACGCCACTTGTAAAGCAACATAGGAGAAAATTGAAGGCAAGAATGACAGCACATTTGAAGGTGATAGGATTAAATTAATAAACCCTAGCTATTATTAGCACTCAAGAAGTGTTTGCAGGAAATTTGCAGAAACTTAGGTAGAAGTTTATAAGCATGCTAAAACCAGAAATTCTTTTCTTGTTTCATTCACCAGTGTATTCCCAAAAGTGTAATAAAGGTACATGTAGAGGTTTAAAAACTAATTGTGTAAATACGTTGGTTCACACCTACTTCTGCAGGAAAGAATTACTCTTTGCAGTTGAAATGACCGTGATTCATATCTAAAGTACATCTTCCAACTATCTTTCAAAAAATTGTTTCCTGAACCTAAAAATAGCAACATCTACATGCTTAAAATATTTTTAATCTATTTTCTAAAGGGAGAGATGTGCACTTTTCTTTATGATTAGAAAATAAACATTCCACATGCTTAAGTATTGTCAAACCAGTTTTTCTTAAAGGAGGCAATTATGCAACTATGTACTACTGAAAAATCCTAATTATTTCAGAAATTTCTTACTAAAAATGTATTTCCTAATGGGACAGAGTTACTTAATTTCTGAAGAAATTAAAAGGCTTGCGAGTTCTATTAGTTTTTAGACTTAGATTTTCATACGTTTATATGCATGTATATGTTAGAGCTCTTTCATTAAGTTTTCAGTGGGTCTATGATTTATGAAGCAGTTAATATAAATTTAGGAATTATATCCTTCCAAAAATGCATCATAATCTGTGTCTAAGTAACAACTGTTTCAAAATGAAAGCCACAGTCATCACTTGGTTGTGTTGGCTGACAAACCTGGAGTAATTAATCTTTGTTTTCAGTGAATATTTTATTAAATTAATTTTCAAAATATGTGCAAATTACAGTTTAGAGGAGGCTGTATACATGACAGTGAAATGTAATGAAATGTGCTGAAGCCCAGACATAAGCATCTGCCAAGATTTGAAAAATGAACAGTTTTTTAAACCCTAAGAAATTCAAGGGATTTGTAGTTTGCCAATGAATAGATATGTTTACTATTTTGTGCATGAACGATACTCACTGTCCATCTGAATTTGTTCATGACACAGTGGAATAAAATATATCAGACCTTGAAGACAGACAGATGTGGATTTTGAGTCTACCTTTCCCAATTTCGAACAATGTGACTTTGAACAATATTTCAGTTCTCTGAGTTTAATCGTAAATCAAAATTATTTAGATACCTACTGTAAGGTTAGCACAGGTATGATAGCATAAAGCACGTACGTTTTGTCCAGATTTACATATAAGGCTCCTAGCATAATAGATTCTTAATAAATACTTATTAGTTGGGTGAACATGCAGAAGCACGTGTGTACCCATCCTGACCCACAAAGTGTACTAAACAAATGTTGCTTCTCTTTTCTTTTCCCAGACCCACAACTCTTTTTAGCCATTAATTTCTTCCTAGGTATATCTGTTATTGGAACAAATGGGTATTTTAAGCTTGAATTGTCACAATACTCATCGCAGTCCTCTAGTACCTTCAGAGATACCACACGTCCCGCACTAAAAATATCGTCATCACTCAAAATTTAATACACTAGCATAATGCTTTGTCCAAATATCATTCCCTACTCCTCCAGAGTAGCAGGAGTCACTTGCACTTTCATTCGCATGCCATCCATTCATATTCAGAGTTTGATTATCATAACAGAGTTGTTTTATCAGTGTTTTGGTTAAATAAATGACAAGACACATCAGATACCCTGCCTTTGGTTGACACGCATAACATCCGCCTCCTTCACTGTAAATTCTTCTTACAATTCTGGTATCAACAGCAAGTGGCGTAATGAAGTACACACTGACTGCTACTGAAACTAGGACAACCAATAAGGAAGATCCCAAAGCAAGTTTATTATTTATCTTACATTAAAACTATTATAAAATTGAAGCAATGGCATGATTCAATTTAGCTTTGTACAGGACTATTGATCTTGATTTTTGCACAAAGCAGTCCTTTTGGGCTAACGCTTTACACAGAAAATCAATTTGCTTAAAATGCTTCCTTTTATACATAATAGCTTACTCATCGAGGGCTGAAATTCTGCATGTGAATAAAACTGCAGTCTCCTTGCCAATCACGAGAAGCACTATGTAAATTATAATTGGAATATTATAGCAGAAACCTAGAGGCCACAATCTTTCCACAAGATAATTGAATGTCAATAATGATCCAAGAAAACATTTAAAGCTGCACCTCAGCATGAGTATAAATGTCCTGAAATTTAACTTTGAAAAAGTGTTTCTATTCTTTGTGTGTTGAACATCTGTCCCTCTGGAAGTATTTCGATCCCACGTACAGGCAAGAGGCTTATAATTAGAAGTACTGCTTTTGATTTTGGTTCCAAAGGTGTTACTAACTGCCAACCGGTCTTTGTAAATTTGTCCAGTTATTAAATCTTTATAAATTGAAGTTTTCGCCCAGGATATAGCTCAGTGGCACACCGCCTGAGTGGCAGCTGCAAGGTCCTGAGTTCAGCTCCTGATACCAAAAATAAAATAAAATAAACTTAAGTTTTTTACAAAATGGAAAAATACCACCAAGACTAAGTTGCTTTAATTCCATCAAAGTTTACATGAACATTTCATACTATGAAATCATATTACTTAAATGTTGGAAATAAGTCAAAGAAAAAATTATTGTAGAAGGACTTCCAAGAGAACACAATGAAATAAGAATTAGGGCCCTATGCAGGTCCTCTTATCTCAGACTTTTTTGAAATGAATCCTGTTTCAAATGAATTCAAGATAGTCTCACTTTTGAAATTTTATTGACCAACTTAGAAATGGAAGATCTCACACAATGCTTTCCATCTGGTTAAGTAAATGATGTATTAAGTAGGTACAATAACCAAGATTTGGAAACAACTTGTGGAATTTGATAGTTAAGATTTTTCTATATCAATCCATGTCTAACATGAATTAAATGATATTAGCATATATTCATCATTTCTTCTTAAGATTTATATATGAATTTGATGGTGAGAAAACTTTGCTGCAATAAACAGTACTTCTCATTTCTCCAAAAATATTTTCCATGGTCTTTTTAGGACATCTGATATAGACCTAACTTTAATGTATCACACAAATTATATCCAGACTCCAAGAGTGGTAACACAGATTCCCCACACAGATATAAAATACATTTCTTAATACTATGGAGGAGGAGTGTTACATTTTGCCTGTAATCTACTTCCTTTCAATTTCCTTAAAGCTAATTTCAGAATCATTTTCCCATAAAGTTTTAATTGGGAGTATCTCTTTACTACAGATCTAATTATTTCTTACTATACCATGAACATGACACACTTCTGGCCTAACATACCCTAAAGGATTTCAATTAATTCTAGCTATTGTGAAACACTAGGAAAGTAATTCCTACACATTGTGCAATGTGCCTAATTTGTATATATCTAAAGCAATGTGATCTAACGTAATCAAAATTTACTGGAGGCCAAAGAAAGGACATAAATGTGCTACTGAAAGGCAAATCTCATAGGACTGAAATTTGTTGTTTCTCCAGAGCAGTTGCCTCAAAAATTGTAGCAAATGAGGATTATGCTATTTTCTTATGCATACAGGGGAAAAACTAATCTTTTAACTCTAGCAAATAATGGATGCATTTTAATAAGGCTTTTAAAAATCTGAAATTAGCATAACATAAAAAAGAAATTACACATTTTCCTCAGTAACTACATGTTATAACTAATTAATGAGAAAGTACTTTTTTTCTAAATATTCATAATTTTCTAAATAAGTCAATAACTCAGTAAGCAAATTAACACAGTCTAACAGATTAGTCTGGTTTAGTCCATAATTATTAAAATCTGCTGCATTTTCACAATATAATTGAATCCATCTATAGAATGACTGAGAATATAATCTCTGGAGTGTCCTGCTTATTTCTTATGGGAATGTGGGCAAAGTTTAAATCTCCAAAATCTCAGTATCATCCATAGTAATTGTAAATTGAACAAAAGTAGATGTACTTTTTGCTTCTTCATTGGGTTTCTTGTGATGATTAAACAGATAATATATGTAAAGTTGTTAGAAAACCATCAGCACTTAACACTGAGGTCACTGGTGAATACTTTCTTCACAAGCAGCCTGAAGTCTTCCTGGTATGCAGGGAGATTTATACAAAGTGAGCACTATAGTATTAGCCCTTAATCTCAAGTCATCTAATGTAGGGCTAAAAAAATTGCAGTGATCCCCAAGGGATCCCTTTTGGGTTGTAAGACAAGGCCCCACTCTCTCATTTTCCCTCCACTCCAACAGTGGTTAGAGTTTGAACAAATTCCGATTCTGAGTGCACATTTACATCACAAGCTCAGCTGTGAAGTTACTGTTCAATCATTGTCTAGCTGTACTTGTCTCCCTGGCTTCTAGAAGTTCAGTATTCCCTGGTCCCATAGGATTTCATTTTGATTCTTAATATTTCTCTCCAAGAGGAATACTTCCCTATCTTTAAGCCAATTCCAATTCTCCCAATGCAATTAAAAATCACTTGCTATTTTCTTTAAAATTGATATGCATGGGATGATCAGTTTGTTTGGTCTAAGAAGTTTTTGTACTTGAAACATTAATATCAAGGATGTGATAGCAAATTTACATAGTGAATTCAACCTTATGCAATTTTGTCATTGCTAAAAATACAATTGGAATCTGTCCTTCACATAATAGTTTTTCAAACAAAAACAAAACAACAAAAAGGTATTCAACCAGTATCTCAAACTCTTTCAGTTTGAAGCTTTAACTTACAGGCAATTTAAGCCCCTTTGTCTATAATGGGGCCTATTTAAGTTGTTTTGTTCTCAGTATATATACAAAACAGCTACTCATTGTTTTGCCAGTAGTTTTTATGCTTCTGTAAGTTATTCTGCTTGTCTCAAAATCCTTTTTATCCTAGTATTCTCAAGGAGCCTCTTGCCTCCTTTAAATTTGTCTGTTTTTATGACAGCTTCAAAAATACACATTGATGTTGCATGCACATTTCCTATTTAATAAAAACACTTCATGCAGATAATACCCTGCTCCTTCTCTTATTGTGTAACTAGTTGTTAGTGTACATTGAAAATTCCATGCCTACACAGTCCTGTTTAATATTCTATCATGCACACTTCATTTAGAGTTGATGCTAAAAGTAATTGACTTAGTTTCTATGGACCTCAGCTGAGTTTCCTTATGTTAAATTTATTTTGTAACATAGTATTAACTTGATTAATTCTCTTTTTTTTTTTTTTTTTTTTTTTTTTGCAGCACGGATTGAACTCACAACCTTGCACTTGCCAGGCAGGCGCTTAGACAGCTGAGCTAAATCCCCGGCGCTTGATTAATTCTTATAGCTAAAATTGTTCTTAATGTGCTGAGATGTATCTTCTTTAAAAATGTATTCTATTGTAGCTAAGAGAAAAAAAGTACCAATTTGTTTTAATAGGCAAAGCTAAGCTTCTATGTGGCTCCAACCTCCTGATGGTTTTTCAAAAACAAAATCCTCAAGACTCAGTTCCACCTAATTAGTCTGCCTTCACCCTCCTGACATCTATTAGCTACCCACACACCTCCCATGTACCCCCTTGCCCTGATGCCCTGGAATCCTCTCTATTCTGGCGACCTACCTACAGTGTTTCTTTTTGTGAGTACTAAGACAAGGCTGACAACTATTTGGCCCTTGAATTTCTCCTATCATTTGAACAAATTGCTCCAGCTCTTAATTTAGAAATCACAAGCCAGTAGAACAGGTAATAATCTAGTCAAGCAATGCCAACATAGAAAAAAATAAAAAGATTTCAGTTTTCCTTCAATTCATCTCTCCTGTTAATCTTCCTTGATTAAAAAGGGCATTTATATGCTTTCATCAACCTTACAAGAAAGTTTCAGAAATGTTTTCCCTTCTTGAATATGCTTTACCTCTAAGTCTATTTAGAGGCCCAATACTGTGGTACAGTTCTCATCTATTCCAAATACTTAGACTGTTTTTGTCCTTTCTTTCAATCTCTGCATTCTTCATCTTAATGCAGGCTTTGATCTTCCATCTAAGCACACAATGAGCATTGAAATGTCAGTCAATATATAGCACTCCTCTGAAACTATTGACTTTCTAATTGTTTATTTTTGTATCACTGAAATGCTAAGATTCCTTTTGAGATGATTTGTCAGCTGGGTATGGTATCCTTCAGCTACTGCGTTTTTGTGAATAGTGCCATCACCATAACTATTATCTTTTCTACTTTTTAGCCATTAATGTTTAATTTTTTAATAAATTGCATCATTCTTTTCATTGAAAGAAAGGGAGGTATTTTTTAATGGCTATTGAATTTCAACTCCCAAGATGAAAACATTCTGAAAGTAGATAATGGTGACATTTGCAAAAAAAAATGCAATCCTACTTAATGCCGCTGAGTTGTACACCTTAAAATAATGAAAATGGTAACTTTCATCTCAAGTTTACATATCTAATTTTATAAAAATAACATTGCAAATTTTTAAAAGCCATAAATTTTAAAATTAATTCTACTTTTAATTAAATAATATACTTCTAGTTATTGAAAACAAAAGTAGCAAATCTTGGGGGGAAAAAAAGGAGAAAATGACTTGCCACGTGCATTAGAATGTTAAACATCATAAAGACTGGCCAGATCCCAGATGTCAAGAGAAGATTCGACTAGCACTTTTTTACAGCCCCACCATACTGGTAGGAGGTTAAATGCAAGCACTTTGTAAGAGAGTTGACAGTTTCTTATACACATATAAAGTCAGATTTTTTTTATTCTGTGACCTATCAACTCCACTCTTTAGTACTGATGCAAGAACAATGAACAAGATTAATGCCAGCATATTCAGATTAATAAAAATCTAGAAACAACAAAATACCATCAACGAGAAATGGATAAACTAATTCCATGCATTCACATAAGAAATACCACTTTACAGTGCCACAACATGGTTGAAATTCCAAACTGGTGTCTTGAGTGACAAAAAATCTACCATGAAATACTATTTGTTATGTAACTGCATTAGTTGAAATGGCACAAGATGACTGCAATTAAAACTGTGATTATTGTAGACAGCATTAGCTGAAAATAAGTATGAGGATATCTTAGTTCATAATATTCTAAGTTTTGATTGGGGTTACAGATCAAAAATTATAAAATGATGCACATAAATCTCTGTATTTTATAACATATGAACTTTATTTCAACCAGAACAATGTTAGGTACAAAGGGAGTAATGGTTGGCCTAGCTTTTCAATATTTTTCCAGCAAAACAGTTCCTTATTAAAATCTAGTCTCAGAACATGGTGTGGTTGCTAATTATGCAGATAAAATTCTGCTTTATTTTAGAAAGATTTCATGAATGACACATTTAAATATGTGGTTTATTTTGTTTTATTGGAGTATTTTCTTTAGAGACTTTGAATATGTCTGTTACTCTTGTTTGGTTTGTTGATGCTGTTGTTATTTTGTTCAATTTTTTTTTGGTGGTAATGGAGTTTGAACCCAAGCAGCCTTTGCCTCCCCAGCCTTTTTTATTCTGAGACAGAATCTTGCTAAATTTCCCCAGGCTACCCTGGAACTTGTGAACATTTTCCCTCAACCTCCAGGATAGCTGGGATTACAGATGTGTTCACCTGACCTGGTTTTGACTATGTTACTATTTTTTTATATTTCCTATACCTTTTTAATTTTTTCAATCACACAATTTCCTCTAAGCTATTAATCTACTGACATAACTTTAAATAAGATTACCATAACTTCTTCATCACACAATCTAATGAAAATGTTTGATTTTCATCTAAGTTGGTCAGCAGTTTCACATTCTGTTGGAATTAGTATCTTTCTTTTGAACTCCAGAAAATAAGCTTTTTAAACTTTTCTCTCCTTTACTTGGATTGTTTATCATTATACTATTTCAGGCTAATCTTTCTCTCAACAGTGATGAATTACAAAGGGAAAAAAAAAATCAAGATTTTCCCTTAGTTCTAGTCTTTCCTCATTCCTTATCTTCTTTTTAATGATCTCAACTGTACCTGTCTTTATTTACCATTTAGAGTCAGGTAGCTTCGAAAGTTTTACTGGTTATATTCAGATTACGTCCAATTTATATTTTCAGACCTCTTTGCTAAACTGTGGACCTGAAACTTCAACTCCATTCTTGAAAATTCCATTTGGATAAGTCAAAGGCAGCTAAAACACGTGTTTGCCAAATCAAACCAGGCAAAGCATTTCCCCTGATATTCATTTTGCAGTAAGACTCTATCTTTTATCAATTTAAATAAGTCCAAACTATCCTCGATCTTATGTAACTCTCTCACCACATTAAAACTACTCCCAAGTTTTGTTGATTTTCTCTGTATACTTTTCTAGTCTATTTTTTCTTTCATAGCCATAGCAACTCTATAACCATAGAAACAGTACTAATGCAAACTCATCATCCCTAACCTGGACTACAATATATTAGCTGCACCACATTCCACATATCCATTCTTGTCTTCCTCAAATCGATTTTCTATGGCACTCATGGTGATGTTTTTCTGCAGAACATCTGATTATGTCACCCCATACTTAAAATTCTTGAATAAATTTCATTGACCTTGAAGTAAATCTGAAATTCCACAAGGCATTTTTTATCTGGCTCCTAAGCTTTTATCTAACTTCATCTCAGAATTGGAACACTCCATTTCCTACAGTCAAGTGACAGTTTTGTTTTAGTTACTTGTATGATTCATCCTACATTTTACCACACAGATATATTGAAAATATTCTCATTTTTATGTCCTTGTAACTAAATGCTTTCTCCCTCTTCATTGCATTCACTTTGTGTTCATTTTAATTTCTCATCATGGATCATTACTTAGTGAGAGAAAAAATTTTAACTCTGCTAATCTGGTCAGAATCTGCTAATATATTATTTCATTGTACTATAAAACTTTGGTACAAAAATTACAGATATAACTTTGCGACATTATTATAATCACTGCACAGACGCATGGTCCAACCAACGAAATTTATGCTATTTTTGAGGAAGGACTAGTTCACAAAGCATTTCAGCTGCTCTAATGAAGATATTATAAACAGGGTTGTTTAAAACAGCAAACAATTTTTTTCTCAAAATTTTGGAAACAGAGAAATCCATATCAAGAAGTCCATGTCAAAGTGCTTTTAGAGGCTGGGGGTATAGCTCACCAAGCATAAGCACCAGCCTGGCAAGCACAAGGTCCTGAGTTAGATTACTGGTACCAAAAATATTTTAAAAATTAAATTTAAAAAAATTCGAAAAAAAAAACAACCACAAAGGGCTGGTAGATTCTGTGTCTGAGGCGCATCTACTTCTCATGGACTTCAACTTTTCACTGCATCATCACATGAGGGAAAGGGCAGGGCTGTTCTTTAAGGGTCCTTTCTTTTTTCTTTTCTTTTTCTTTTTTTTAAGATGGTTTTTGCCCAGGACATAACTCAGTGGCATAAGCACCTGCTCGGCAAGCGCAAGGTCCTGAGTTCAATTCCCAGCACAAAAAAGAAAAAAAAAGATGGTTTTTATTTTTATATATTTAAATTTTGATTTTTATGAGTACATGTTTGTAGCACATAATGATTACATTCATCGAGGGGAGTCGGTACATGCAGACAACACATCTTAATTATTATGTCCCCCTCCCTCCATTTCTTGGTGGGATTCCTTTCATAAGACACTAATAGCATTCATGGCTTTGCCTTCATGATCCAATCATCTCCAAGCCACCACTGTCTAAAATCCTTGCACTGCATTTTAGAATTTGAACATATGGATTTTAGGGAGGACATAACAGTCACCTTTGAAAAGTTCCACCTATGACCACATGAGGCTTCGGGGTGACATCTAGACACAAGCCACTACAAAGATCTGACCATGAACGATGTTCAACATAATGTTAAAGAGTTGGTAGATAATTTAGTGGACAGTAGGAAATTCTTGAAGGTTTGGGGCAAAGAAATTCCATAAACTATTCAT
>RJWT010047412.1:0-11312 GCA_004365215.1 Cuniculus paca | reverse complement strand
GATTGTAGTCGGTGCACTGCTGAGAACTGGTGTATTTTCTTCCTTCTCACAACAAGACTGTGAAGCTCCATCTTCCCCGAGTGCAGGCAGGCTGGGAACCAGGCCTGCTGCCTGACGACCGCAGCTGTGTTGACTTTAGGTTGTAATTTGTTTTCTCCTTTGTTCTTAATTCTTCTCCCCTCCTTTCCTATATCTTGCTTGTATTTTGCCCAGCCTCTGAGTCTTCATCTACCACTTTATTATATGAAACTTACAAATTTATTAGAATGTGATCCTTGAGCCAATAGCAGCAGCAGCCCTGGAGACTTTTGAGAAAATGCAAATTCTCAGGCCCCTCTCTCAAGTACTCAGCCAGAAATTCTTGGAGTAAGGCCCAGATAGCTATGTTTTTTCACATCCTGCAAGTTATTCTGGCACATGCTGAATGTTTGAAAACTACTGCTCTGAAGAATAAACTGTGCTCTTTTCTTTCTCTTTAGACCTGCGTGTTCCCTAGCTTATGCTATCTCTGGTCCACTTTGCATAAATTGTTCAATTATCCTGGTAAATTATATATGTTTTTTTTTTTTTGAGACAGGATCTTACACTGTTGACCAGGGTAGGCTTGTACTCACCATGTAGCCCAGGCTGTCCTTGAACTCATCATCGTTCTGACTCAGCCTCCCATACAGATATGCACCACCCCAGCCAGCTCTGCACACTTTCTAAAATAAGTATAAATTCTTAAAGGAGTTTATCCAATTGCTGTAGCTAATTATTAGCCTGCCACAACCAATGAAGCACATATAGGTAGCCTGCCTTGTGGTCACTTGCTGGACCGTGCCTCAAATACTCTTGGACTGTGTGACAACACCTGGTCCAATCAGGGGTTATCCCTCATTAAAAAACAGACGACAAGTGCTTTCTTGAGTAGGGTTGAAGCAGATAAACCAGAAGGAGGCCTGCTCCTGTCCAAGAAATTTGTCATATTGAAGTGAATGTGTACAGTTTGACTCTAGCAGATGACTAGTTAGGATTTTCCTATTTGGATAACCTGGATTCAGACTCCATTTAGAAAAGACAAAAGGCAGCAAATGCTGCTTGATATAATTAAAAATAGTGCAGAGGCAGGGACGTTTGCTCCTTCTGATGTGTGTGTGTGTGTGTGTGTGTGTGTGTGTGTGTGTGTGTGTGTGTAGCGGGGGATCAAACCCAGGGCCTGCATATCCTAGGCAACCATTCTACCACTGAGTTATCTCCCTTGTCCCCATTCTGACTTGAAGATGGTTCAAGAAACAACTGAAATTAAAGATTCTAAGTTAACAAGAACCCAGTTCCAAAATTACACAAGATGCCATCCAACTTATATTCTTAAAGGAAATGTACTGCTAGATGTTTTTATTAGTGTACAGACACTGTTGCTTTCCAAACCACCTTTTTAAAATTATGATACACATAATAAATTTAAAGATAATGACAGTTTCAAAAACTGGTGTTTCTTTGGTGTTTCAAAAACTTCAAGTTTCTTTGTTAGGGATAAGAAATAGCAGGAAAGAGTAGCCGGATATGGTGGCACATGCCTATAATCCCAGCACTCAAGAGGCTGAAGCAGGAAGATCACTGAGCGTTCGAGGCCAGCCTGGGGTACACAAGTGAGTTCAAGGCCAGTCAGGACTACATAGTGAGATTCTGTTTCAAAACAAACAAACAAACAAACAAACAAATAAACAGCAGGGAAGGAATGATTTTCACTGGAAATCTCATTGAGACAGAAAACAAGTAGAGGTGAAGAATGATTTATTTTGCCACCATTCTGTTCTCTATAGTGACGAAGTAAATAGAAAAGCATTCTTGCAAAATAGATGTGATATCCTAAGATTTATTCAATCATGACTTTCGTGATGTTGGAAATCCATGTAACTGATAGCTAGGTTAAAGGTTGTCTTGTTCTAGAGTTGACTAATGGCAAACAAATATTCACTAGATACTAATGCTGCATCTGGATCCCATGAGAAACTTTTCATCTGTCTGAAGACTCAAGCTTAACATGTCTGAAACAATACCCAAAGTACAAATAATAGATGGATAAGTGCTAAATTACGTTACCTTTGACGTACTTCTCTTTGTATGCTCTTGGAAATCTCATCCCTCATGACTTTATCTAATGATTATGTAGGTCAGTGTTCCTTAGTCTTGAGTAATGTAGGGATTAACTGCTGCAAAAAATATTTAACATTCCCTCACTCTGGGATGAAAGCACTTTTATAATTATTTTGTCTAACCATGTACTAATCTAAAAATAGCTACAAAATGCTCAAACTGATGGCTTTTAAACAGTGATAAAAAACCAAATTTACAAGTTATAACTTGTAACAACTATTCAGTCGGGAGAAGTTAAGTTAGTGGGAAGGATGATATTTTATTGAAGCAGATATCACCATCATCCTCTGGGGCTTCTATAGTTGAGGTTCCTTGATAATTTTTAGGCCTTTTTTTTTTTAACCTAGGAATAATGTTCATTACTTTCTTCACACTGCTGTGAAACTTTTTTATATACATCCTGTGGGATTTGGTTTTGCCTGTGAATTGTACAAACAAATTATGTATGTATGAACTCTGCCTGTGATATTTTCTCATTATTTTGCAGCAATATAGAACTACAGAAGAATGTCAACCTGATTGAAATACAGATAAAAAGTTAGGAATTCAATCTTGGATGACACTTGATAAAAGGGAACATTCAGATGGTCCCATTATTTTTTCTTTGTTACACAGACACAAAGATGTGAAATCTTCATTCGAAGACGTAGAAATCCTTATTAAAATTGAGGGCATCTGTAGTGCACACAGCTGTGCCTCTCAGCTCTCCCTGCAAGGAAGCATGTAGTGCGCCAGCCGTCGGCAGACAGCTGGTTTCCAGCTCTCACTTCCTATAGGGTTTGCTCAGCTGCAAAGAGCTGCCTACCCCAGGCGCCCACGTTCAATGACTGATGGAAGCAGTTGTATTAAATGTGGCAGTTTCCTCTGACCAGGGTCAACTCCCACCGCCCTGTGTGCTCCGAGTTCCCTGCGGAGTTGGCTGCAGCTTCCTCAGCTTGCACTGCAGTTTCCCTTCTCCATCCCAATCCTGGTTTCCCCCATCTCCTGTTACTCATAATCCCTAATAGACACCCTGCATGACAAACTCCACTGCAGCATCTGCATCCAAAGAACCCAGTCAACAAACGCTCCTAGCGTCACTCCCCAGAGGCCCCGCAGGACTGAGGACGTCTCTCCTGTAGCCCTGATGTCGCAAGCTTCTAGCCTCAAAGTTCAGTTTTTGACTGTGTATAGCTGCTAGCATTGAAAATTCAATGGGTCCAAATTTGATGCATAACTAATCTTTTAGGTGCATGTCTCAGAGCAATAGTGTGTTTTCTGTCTTATAATGGTATGGCCCTTTTGATTCCTCACATACCTTGCTCTGCACATTCAGTTTATTATTCATGCTTTTTCCCCTCTGTAGGGTTTTTCTCATTTCTCCAGGGATCCCCTTTTCCCTAAATAAGGGATGCTACTGAAATTATAATAGGCAGTTTCTCTTTGCTCTTGGGATAGCTACTGTTTGGAACAGTTTTGTGTTTCCCTCTCCAACCAATTCTACAGACTTTAAAGATACATATATTTTTTTCTCTCCAGAAGGACATATACAGAAAATTCCAACCCATAATCACCTACTTATTTTGGGGCACAATACACTGGCTTGCATAATAAATAAAAGAGTACGGCTTTGGCTTTGAGGAGATAGCAGGAAATGCTAAAGGCTTCACTTTTCCTTCTTCATGAATGTTTGCTGCAACTATTAGAATAAAACATTTGTCATAGATGAAGATAAAATGATTCATTTTTTTTCTTTAACTTTCACATTGCATTAAAGAGCAAAGAAAGCAATTCTTGATAAATGCCAAAGTGAAAATTTTATAACATAGAGACTGGAACATATAAATATTACTAGGTGACTTACAAGTCTGTGGAAACATGCATATTTTTTAAGGCAGTAAGCTCACTGAAAGATACTGGTGTTTACAATGGAAGATGGTGTTGTCAGTTGAAAATAAGAATCTGAGGTGTTTGTCATGGAGAAATTTTCAGGAAAGCAGTAGAACATTTCCTGTCCATGAGTACAATCCTGAGGATTTGTGATCGCCATGACGAACCCAAAAACCATTACCACAGCTCCAACAGGCAGCAGGATCCAGGACATGATCTTATCTAAGTGTGTCCTTGGTTCTTCAGACAGTCTCAGATAACAGGCTGACGGGATGATAAAAATCAGGGGAGCAGCACAGAGCGCACCCTGTGTGTTGAAGACAAGAAACACAATATTACTAGATAGAAGCACTTTTAAACAGTTTTCTCTTAATCATTTACAAAACTCTTTTTCACTGCATACATTAAAAGTTTGATAGGTTCAGTAGAATCAAACAAAGGAAAGGAAAATAATTTTAAGAAAGACTTAGAAATAGGCTTTCCCTTTTCTAAGGACTATTTGCAAATGAATAAAGTAGAACAGTATAACTGTATATTGGACTACAGAAGAGAAGACCTGAAAATAATATAGAAAATAAAGTAGATGGTAAAGAGTGATTTCTGGCAAACTTTAAGTCTTTCAATTCTGAGTCACACTCTATATTGCCTCCTTTTTTACTTAGTATCCCTGTGTATCAATTATGTTTTCAAACTTCACAGGTTTATTTGTTATTTGTGTAAAAATGGGGACCTTGGGAAATTTTTGTGGGCATAATTATTTTTCTTTTAGAGTTTGCATGAAAACAGAGCTTGATTGTGTGAAAATTGTAACCTTAAGGGCATTTAATAAGAAATGGCATTTCTAAATCCTTTTTCAAGTAAAATTAAATGCATTATTTGCCCCAGAAAAAGAATGAAATGGTTATAACTTGCCCATGTTCCCCTACATCAGCTATGGGTAATTTCAACCTGAAGGGAAATGTCAGATTGAAAATAATGAGTAGTAGAGTTTTCTATAATAAAAATTATCAACCTTTATTGATTTCAAAGGAAAAGAGGCTTTCCTCTTTTTAGGCCTAATTCTTAGCAGAAACTGTACAATAAATAAATGTTAAAATTTAAGGCATTTTAGGTAATATATTTTTCTAATTATGTCAAGAGTTTATCATGTTGCATACTAAATATTAAATAAACTATAACATTAATAAAATATATTAAAATTTTAAAATACATGTTATTTTCCTAATTCATAAAATGTAAATTCTTTAAAATTTTTTTATATATTTGAGATTTTCTGAGAAATATATGAGCAGTAAAATGCTTAGTACAGTGAAATAAATTCACATATCTATCATCTCATGTCATTTTTTGTGTGCATGACAAGAGCAGCTAAAATCTATTTAACAAAAAGTTCCAAAAGCAATAAAAATTTATGAATTTATGCTGTACTTAAACTTATAGTCCTTAGCTATCAATTAGGTTTTTTGACTTGCTCATCCTAATTATCTACAGCTTTTTGTACTTCGACCTACATCTCATTTCTTCATTACTCTTCCACCTCTGATAACCATCATTTTGTTCTCTATCTCTGTGTATATGACCCCCTCTTTTAAGATTTCATACACAAGTGAGATCCTGTAATGTTTCCTTTTGTTTTATTTAGCATAATATTTACTCAAGTTATAGCAAATGTCAGGATTTCCCTCTTACAGCTGAATAGCATCCCACTGTGTATATATGCCACATTTTCTTTATTCATCCATCCACTGATGGACACTTAGGTTATTGCCATGTCTTGGCTATTGTAAATAATACTGCAATGAACTTGGGAGTCCAGATATCTTTAGAAGATAGTGATTTTGAGACAGGAGTTAGGATTCTAATAGGCATTGAGGACAGTGGTCCCAAAATGGAGTTAGAAAGCCCAAAATGGAGCTTGCTGAGTCATTATTATCAAGGAATCTTACAAAAACATCTACCAGATGTCCTGAAGCTGTCACTGTCTTCTCTAGACCATGCTAAGACATGATTAGACAGGCCATTGGCCCAACGGTGCAGGAGTCCTGTGTGGATACTGTAAACACTCCATAGATTGCACCCTGAAAAATAAGTAATCGCCTACCAGATAGAGATTATAGCATTTGCATAACACCCTGAGCTTCCTTCTAAATCCTTTAAATCCCTCGCCAAAGGGTCTTTACGGGTATCTTACTGAGAACACCCTCCTGGCTAGAAAGTGCTCTACTTTTTTGTATTTATATCTTTTAAATATACTTGCTTATGCATTGCCTCCTCTGTCCTAGGTTTCATTCTTCATCACTGTGGCACATGACTCTAGAATTTCCTCTCCTTTGGTTATAAAAACCCAGAATTACTGGATCATACAGTAGTTTTCTTTTAACTTCTTTAGGAACCTCTGTAATGTTTTTCATAACCTATCTATCTATACTATATTACTGACTTTTATATCTATAATAATTACTAATTACACACAGTAATCAGTGTGTTACTGATTTTTATATGTTGGATTTTAGTCTTTCAACTTTACTAATGCACTTATTCATTCTAACATTGCTTTTGTGTGTGTGTGTGTGTGTGTGTGTGTGTGTGTGTGTGATCTTTGGGTTTTTGTACATATGGGATGGTCATTTGCAAATAGAGATAGCTTTACTTGTTCCTTTCTAATTTAGATATATTTTATTTCTTTTTCTTGTATGATTGCTTTTGCTAGTACTTCTAGTAATACATAGAGTAGAAGTGGTAAAAATAGATATCCCTACCTGATGCTGAATCTTAGTGGAAAAACTTTTACTTATTTCTCATTGATTATGACATTAGCTGTGGCTTTTTCATAAATAGACCCTATTATGTGCAGGAACTTTACTTTTCTGCTGATATTAATGTTGAACATTGTCAAATGCTCTTTTTCTATCAGCTGAAATGATTCCATGGTTATTGTTTCATTCTGTGATGTGCTATATCACAAATATTATTGTCCTAAACCATAAAATGAAAGTTTTTAAACATATAGTGAATAGGAAATGTGATACTGGTTTAAAATTAAATTCAAGGTTTTCATTAAATACATTTTCCTATATTTTGAAAGGTCATGCAGATTTATAAATATATATCAGAATGGTATAATGAAACTGTATAAATCTGTGACCTACAGTTTATAAGCTTTTGACACATTATTTTTGTAGATTTTCCCAGGATCAATCAAAGCAATTAACCTTGAAGTTGCATGATATAAAAATAAATTTACCTAAAAATATTCGAAACAATTATTTTGTCAATATCATTAATAAAATTATTTTTGTTTCATTCAAAGTGCCAGCCCTATGCCAGAAATATTGCAACTATAATTTCAATAATATGTCTTTTTATTTTTTATAAAAATGAAAAAGAACCCAGAAAAATGGCAATTAAGGTTTTGTATTGTGAACTCAAATAAACTAGGTAGTTTCTAAAAATTTGAAGAAGTATAATAGGGAGCACACTGCCTGAAAAATATTTTCACAGGAAGAGATATAAGAAGAAGAAAATACTAAGCTGTAGCACTTTCACATTCTAATTTAAAATATATGGAAAATATGCCTTTTCCATTCACAGCACCTGAATACCTACAAAGATATATAATAAATAGAGATCAGTTGTGACTGAAATTAAATCAACTATGGATTCTGTAGATTCTGTCATGGCTTTTGAAATTATGAAAAATACTATAGAACTCAATCTATATTCTTAATTAAAAGATTACTCTCTGGTTTCTTTGAAGTAATAATTTCTGAAAACAAAACAATTCAGATACATGTGCGCACTGGCTTTGCTGTGCAGTCTCTTTCTTTGTAGGAACAAACATGAGCTAAGTCTTTGGGAGCTGCAGAGGGAAGGTGCTATCAGGATGAAAAGGACCACCAGCTGCTGCTAAGAAGTTGTCATCAGTCAGCCCTTTGAAACTCTTTTAATCTAATTTTCTGGGCGGGGCAATGTAATGGGTTTCTGTTTGTATTGTCATTCTCAAGGGTTGAGAAAATAACAATTAGAGGGAAAACTACATAGTTGATGTTTGTACTGGAGGAAGCCCAGTTGATTATCTTGTCTGGATACCAGTTACTTTCCAGATATCTAAAAGCTCAGTCTTGACAAAGATCATTGCTAAGATGGAAGATTATCTAAAAAAAAAAAAGTGATGGCACAGTTCCATCTGATCTATCCTCTATAAATTAGTCCATCTTGACTCATCTATGTAGACTTATTTGAGGATTCATGACTGGCTCTGAAATGATTTCTTTTAGAGTACTGGTCATAAAACCATAACTACTTATTAAACACACAGTAAAATATGGTCTGATTTCTAAAGACAAGATAATGCTATTCATTGACAATAACACCACGAAGGCCAGGATATTTTGTTTTGCAATAGGGAAAGAACACAAGGTGTTGAAGATTTTTACTAGCAATGCAGGTTGGAAAGTGTCTGAATGCTCCTGCCTGAATAGAAACATCTTGAGGATGGTGAAAACTAAAGGAATGCTTATACATCTTTTAAGTGTCTACTTTGTAATCAGTTCAGACACATGAAATTTATTTCTATGTCATGAAAAATAAACACCCTCTCTCTAGCTCGGGATGTCTTTGGCAACGTGGACTATGTCTTGCTCACCGCTGTGACTGTATTTCTGTGACTGGGCTCTCACTGCATATTTGGCTCGCTTCCTCCTCTCTGTGCAAGATGCACACAGCACTTGCTGGGCTGGCTACTCTTGCCACGAGCACCAGCTGTTTCATTTTTTTCTCCTTGTGCTGCTAAAAGTAGCAACCCATAGGGCCCAATTACTACAGATGCCTCTTTTCTCTAATAGGAGCATCAGTGCCACGGTCCTGGATTCTTATCACCAAGAATGGGACTTATATTTATTTTTGTAGCTTTTAAAATGAATCCTTCAAGGTCGAGGGAGGTTGGTTCTGGAAAAACATTACATAGTTATATATTGCCATCAAAACAGTGAAATTAAAGTAAAATTCTAAGTGAAGTTTTAATTTTATTGAAGAGTATGACCCCAATTAATTTATATTATTTAGTTTTACAAAATGACAGCATGTCCTTAACATTGCAAGGTTGGACTCTATACATCCCATCTGTGAAGGTCACTGTTCTACTCATTGACAATTCAGAAACCACAACAGAATAAAAAAAAATCCCTAAAATACTACAATTATTAACTAATATGATGAGGCTCTGTGTTTAATCCCAGTACCTTCCCCACAATTAACTAGACTCAAAGCCACCGATTAAAACTTCAGACAAAAAGTTTAGTTTCATTTTATTTCATTTTTGGGTATTTAATCCATTATTAAAGTCTATTACTATATATTATGGATTATTCTTAACATTAGAGATAAATTCAATGCATAGATTTTTTTAATTTTAAAAAGTAGATAAAGAGCAGAATTATTTTATATAATTAACCCCTCAGAACTAAGAAATCTCAGACTATTACAATGATTAAAAATGTGGGCTAGGGGACCCAAATACCTACAACTAGTATGACCTCAGATTATTTAATCACTGTGCCTTAGTTTCTCCGTCTGTGAAGTTAACATGCATTAAAAAAGATAATGCATGCAAAGTGCTTACCACAGCATAAGTAAATGTTAGCCCAAATTTTCACTATGAAGTGGAACACAGAATGTTTTACTTACTTCTGATATGTAGCATGTTCCATCGTGTGTTAGTTACTGACATAAATGATGCTCCGTTTGACTTTACTAGACATGATAAGTGCCCACACAAAAGAGAGCTGGGTAAAGGCCTGAGTATGTCATTATGTATACCAAAAGACTGCTAGTAATGGGGAAATGTGTATTCTATGATAGTTTATAGAAAAAGAGGGGCCCAGATTTCATTAATTCTCATAAAGTGCTTTAAAACTAGTGAAACTGTCGGGTATTAGGACATAATAGGCAATATAGCACTCTTCTTTAATTGTTTTGTGTGTGTGTCAATATAAGCAAGTTTTAAAAATCTAAGTGTCTTGAAGTATGTTTTAAATCATAAAAGCAGTCCTTCACACCCTGCTCATATCTTGACTTTTTAGCAAATAGATACTCGCAAAGTATTTTTCTCTTGTTATAATACCCAGAATCCTGTTAATCACAGAATGTTTTCAATTTAAGTAAAATAGAGAATACTTAGTGTAAATGTGTAATTATGTTGCACATGCACCATGGAGATTAAAAATTTGTTCTACAGAAAATAATGGTCAAATTTACAGAACTATATCATTCCTTAAAAATGAGCAATATAAGCTTAGAATGAACCAAAAATTTCTCAGGCTATTAAGATGTGGTGAACTCAGGCAGCTGATAAGCACATTTTCTCTCAGAACAAAATTTTACGACATTAAACAAGCAAATAAAATGTGTGCACTCAATGACACATTTTACAAACATTCATAATACATAGAGATTTTATAAACAGGACCAGGGATGATTATGCTGATCTCTATAGCATACTTGAAAGATTACAACTATTGTCAACAGCAACACTGTTCTGTAACAATTTCCTGGTACTATGCCAAAGACTGTCTCTTATGATTGAGAGAGTACGACAAAATGGAATAAAAGAATTAAGATATATTATGTATGTGTACCTCCTCCCCAAGATGAATGTAATCATTATGCCCTGCAAACATACACTAATAAAAAAATTTAAAAAGAACATCTCTTATGTTGAGGAATAGTTGTAGAAATAGGTCCTGAACTGTGGTCTCAAGGAACACTCATGTAGTAATTTGAGCACAATGTTCTTCAGCCCTGCACCAAATGTCATGGAAAACTATATTCTTGTCGTCAAAGATCTGACAATTTGGTAGGTAAGGCAAATTTATAAATAATTCAAACAATACATGACATGAGATAATATATAAATCAAGTTATTGCATTAAAGTAGCAGTGATTCATTTACACAAATCAAGGTTGCCACACAAAATTATTTTGAGTGGACCTACTATCCTTTGTCCTATGCGAAAGGAGAAGTAGGCTGAAGTTCCCTTTGACATGTGTTCACCCCTTGTGTAAGGTTTTTTCCTCCCAGAGCTGGGGTCTCACCATGTTGCCCAAGCTGACTTTGAGCCCCTGGGCTTACGTGTTCTCCTTCCTCAGGAATGTAGTCATGACTATAGGCAAACGCAACCATATTTGGGTTTTTTTTTCCACTATTGGTGGAATAGAGAATAATTCCCTAGTCACCTGACATTTTAGAAAGCTGCATACTTTCCATTTTCCATTAATTCTGCTATAAGAAAATAGCCAGTAGTATG
>RJWT010047411.1:0-11304 GCA_004365215.1 Cuniculus paca | reverse complement strand
TCAATAGATGAATGAATAAAGAAAAGTGATATTTACACACAATGTAATATTACTCTGCCATAAAGAAGATAAACGAGTCATTTGTAGGAAAATGAATGCACCTTGAGTCCAAAATGTTAATAAATCAGACATGCAAGCTTAACTATTGCATGTTCTCTCTGTCTTTTTTTTTTTCCGCGGCACCGGGGATTGAATGTATGACCTCGCACTTGCCAGGCAGGCGTTTAGGCCACTGAGCTAAATCCCAGGCCCTTGTCTTTTTGAGACAGGGTCTCGCTATGCCGTTCAGGCTGACCTTGAGCTCACTTTGTAGCCCAGGCTGGTCTCAAACTCACAACGATCCTCCTGCCTCATCCTCCGGAGTGCTGGGATTACAGGCATGTGCCACCACACTTGACTGGGAAACACTTCTTTCTGAAATGGGAAGGGAGCCAAAAGATGGAGAGAGCGGTAGGAAAGGGAATGAAAAAGGGAATTAAGATGTGTTATGTACATGTACCAATTCCACAAGGAATGCAAACATTATGCACTGAAAACATGTACTAATTAAAACAAAAAGCAAGTATAAAAGAATATATTTTAATCTTGGTGGTAGGAAAGACCTAGAAGGACACATAAATACAAACAAATCCATAGAGAAAAAATATGATAAATTTATATATTTAAAACTTCTGGACAAGAAAATGTATTAAAATGTTGAAATATTAGTGGTCAACCAATCTTTTAGCTTGCAGTTCCCCTCTTCCAGGGACAGCTTACAGAGGTGCCTCCCACTACCTAGCCAGTTCCTAGGGAGATTTTTGTTTTCCTTTTTCATTCAGTCCTTGGAATTCAGGTAATAGAACTCATCCCTCCGTTTCTCAGTACTAGAGAATGTTAAGTACTAGATATGCTAAGAATGGGGAATTTGAATAATGTCAAGTGGACCTTTCAACTAAAGATAATTCAGTTGATCATTCATTAATCCATTCAACATTTATGTGTTCTAAGCAGATATATTGGTAAACCAAAAATAATTTCATGTGGGATTTACAACCTAACAGGAGAGATAAGAAATTACAACAATAAAGATAATATATACTTAAAGTATTATATTAGAAGTGAAAAGAACTTGGAAAAAAGTAAAGTAGGGTAAAGGGGATGTAGTGTGCCATGGGGGGAGAGGTAATGGATTATAATACTAACCAATCCTCACCTCTCTTACTGAGGGGTGAAATTTTATCAAAGCCTGGAGGAGGTGAAGGACTTAGCTAAAGAGCTTATTGACAGGGAATACCCAGTGCAAAACTCCTAAAGCCATTCATTAAGAAGTTTCGCGGTGGTTTTGTTTTGTTTTGTTTTGTTTTGTTTTGTTTTGTTTTGTCTTTTTGAGACAGAGTTTCACTGTGCCATTTGGGCTGGCCTTGAGCTCACTTTGTAACCCAGGCTGGTCTTGGACTCACAACAATCTCCTGCCTTAGCCTCCTGAGTGCTGGGATTAGAACTTTTGCTTTTAATCTGGCTGGTAAAAGGGAGTTGTGCAGGCTTGATAGTATTTGACTTACTTTTTAAAATATATTATTTTTAGAGCAATTTTAGGTTCACAGCAGAATTGAAAGGAAAGTACAGAAATTTCCCGTATTTCCCTGCCTATGTGCATAACTGCCTCCACTGGCCAGGGGCTTCAGCTGAGTAGTCAGCTTGTTGCAATTGATGAACCTGAACAGACACATCATTACCACTCAAAGACCAAAGTTTACACTAGGGTTCTCTTTCAGTGTGCTACATTCCACATGTTTACACAAATGTATATGATTTGAACGCACCATTGCAGTATTTAGAATTGTTTCACTACCTTAAAAAATCCTCTGTACTCTAGCTAGCTGTCTCACTTCCCTGACCTCTGGACACCAGTAATTTTTTTTTTCTGCTGCTTTCAACAATGCATTTGTGTATTATCTCCTCAAAGCCCCATAGAGAGGTACTATTATCATAACCCTTTGAAGATGAGGAAACTATGCACATTTGCTCATGGACACAGATCAATTGTGAAGACAGGATTCAAATTTAGGATTAATTATGAATTCTATCATAATTAATGCCAAGGTAGCTCCAGGTGGACTGAATCCAAACAGACTACACCAATTTTCCTTGCAAGAACATTTTGTAGGCCTGTCCTGGAAGAGTCAAGCTGGTACTTGAGGGAAGCACCTCCAAGAATGTACTACTGGTCCAACTGGCCCCTGAAATGACAAAACTCCCTCCACCACACTGTAAATCCAGTAACATGAAACCTATTTCTGTTGACTTTGAGAAGGAAACCTTATATAACACTTTTTTGCCTCTATTACTTTTATTTTTGTTTTTTTGCTTCTATTACTTTTAAAGGTCCATGACTTCATGCCATACTAAAATCAAATAATCTAGGTACTCGTTTCTATCGCATCTGTTGAACATAAGCCATTAAGGAGAACTATTGTTTATTTGTCCAGAACAGCCAACTAAGCACAAAGCTGTGACAGGTGCATGGTATTTCCTAGAACTGGTGTTTTATAGGAAATTACCCCAAGTGCCCCATCTATCTCTTAACTTAAAAATTAACTGGGATGACAGTTTTGGGAGTAATGCCGGGGAGTAAGCTAAATGGAAGTCATTGTCTCATGTGGAAATTATCCTGCTGTTTACCAAATGACTTAGAAACCAGACTCCTAGAAGCTCTTCATTTCATACTTACAATCTCAGGCTGGGGATTTAGCTCAGCGATCTAAGCGCCTGCCTGGCAAACTCAAGGTTGTGAGTTCAATCCCCGGTGCCAGAAAAAAACAGTACCATACTTACAACCTCATTGTCTATTGGTCAGAAGTTAAGAATGGACTCTAATTTTCAGATCCTGGGATAATCAGTCACATAGAAATCTCTGCCCCAATAATTAGGATCCCCTGAGAGGCATCTTCTTCACTTCTCAAGGCTACATGAAAATGTCATTTACAGGGGGCTGAGTGAATCTTTAGCCTAGGATTAAGGGAAAATAGCTAGTGTTTCTAAACTTGGAACTCTTTTTTTAAAAGGGTGCTTTAAATTTATTTAACTGAAATGCCATACACTGACTTCCATCTATTTTAATACATCTTTGCCCCCTGGTGATATAGAGGATCTTCAAGCCAATACAAATTTCATAAATATTTGGCCATACCAACTGCAGGATACCTCACATCTTTCAGCAAGAAAAACACTGAAAGTAAATACCTGACATAACTAACTAGGTACATTGAGAATCTGCTCCAAATATTTGTTTTTCTGAGGTAAAGGCACCACCGGTTCACTCTCCCTGGGACAAAATACTGAAAGCCCAAAACGAAGAGAGGAAAGGTTTATTTAGCTCACAGTTTGTGGAGGTTTCAGTCTGTAATCAACTGGCTCGAAGGCAGGGTGGCATGGCACAGGGGAACAGTTCAAAGTGGTAGAAGACAGCAAAAGCAACAAGAGCAAAAAGCGGGGAGAACAAGTCCCTTTTCTCCCTTATATTGTAAGCAGGCTAGCCCCCCTAGGGCGGGTGTAGCACTCACACCATCTGTGTGCCCCTTCTTGCACAGGATGAGGATGTTTACAGAGAAAGGACCCTGGCTCCCTGCTGAGTGCCTTAAACTTCTAAACTTCTCAAGTTGACACACTGTATCAACCATTATACCATCCTTACAACACAGGACAATTTTTTACTTTTAAGCAGAGCCTAGTGCACTTAGGCACGGATTAGGTTCTGAATGGCAGCCTTACATCCCCAGTTTATGCCATGAATTCATAGGGAATAGGTTCCAGCAACTCTGGCTCCTTCCCATTGGAAGTGTGCTTCCCTGGGTGGCACAAGCTGATGCTTCAATTGAGCCCGGGTACCTTTCTCTTTGGCTTGCTTCTTTTTCTGATCATTTTCTTTGACAGGTTTCAGGAAGCTATCTCAACTCCGAATGTTTATTATGCTCCGTATGAACATTAACCCTCTTGGCAAGTATCTTGCTTGTTTCCCACAATGCCAACAGCGTGCTGGGTAACACTGTAGACCCTTCCTGTTTTGCCACGGTAACATTTGTGTGGCATTCCTTTTTGAACAGGACCCATTCCCTTGATGTCTGTAATGTCACCCTTTTTGTAGATTCCCATATATGTGGCCAAAGGAACAACTCCACATTTTCTAAGATGCCTAGAAAACATACACCAGGTTCCCCTCTTCTTTTCCTTTGTGTTTATCATTTTGGCAAATTACTGGAAGATTTCAGCCAAAAGACTGAACCTTGGAGCTCTTCTTAAGGGTTACACTAGGCGCCTAGTAACTACCACATCCTTGAAGTGTTGATGAGACCACAGGACATTGTGACGCTTTGTGTCATTCCCAAAGTGTCCAGATGTTCCTTCTTAGGATGCTGTGTTTCCAAGGAAATGTGGTGTCCCATTCCTCTCCTTCTGACTTTCTCTTTCGTGGGAGCTTTATAACTAATTCATATGTAATTATTTATGGGGTGATAAATGATGGGTCAGGGAAAAGATGGACACTCATGAGAAAGAGATGAAGCCATCTCTCAATCAGAGCTTGTGGGAAAAGTGTTGAAACGACGGCTTAGCCACATAGCCATCCTTAAATGCCAGCCTAGCCCCTTGCCTAGGTGCAGGGTTTCATTAGCCAAGATTAAAGAACAGCCACGCCTCACCTTAATGATTTTTTTTGCCTGAAGCCTGTCCCAAACAACAAGAACCCAAGCCAGAATAATCATTAACCACACTCAAAACTGATGCATAATGATCTTAACCTGATTTTGTCAGAGTCTAAATAAACTTTCCATCACCCATCCGGATGGCTTTTTCTCTGGCTTAAGACTTGCTCAGGGAGTTGTTCAGGTTCATTCCATCTGTGAGCTGAGCCTTCCCCAAACAACAGGCAGGAAATTGTCAGGCACAGGTGGAGTCCTCAGGCCTGTGACAAGGCCTTAAGAGCCATGGTACCATGGGATGTGAATCAAGGAAGGTGCGCCCTAGCCTTTTGTCTGCCCGTCAGGAGATCAGGAGGGGCTTTGGGCTATGGCCAAAACCTAGTCACAGAAACTCTGAGATGTTCTCAGTCAGTTAGAGAATGCCCGGCAACCAAAGAGAAGATCCTTATAGATAAATAGTTTATATCCTTCTAATAGGAGTAGAAATGGTGAGCTCCTTGATGACAATCACATAGGATATAGAAAAAGAATACATTTTAGAGTCTGAATTACTGCTAAATGACCTAAGGGGAGTTATATAATGTTTTGGGATGATAGCTTCCTTTCTCAGTATTACTTACTCCCCAAGGTGCTGGTAAGGATCAGATGAAGCAAGTATTATGCATAGTACCTGGAAAGTGGGGTGCATCTCTTATCCTGTTTTCTGAAGTTCACATTAATCCCAGATTATTTGGGAACTGATCTGAGTGAGCGAGACCCTGCACCTCAAAGTTTTCTAAGCCTGTCTCTTGGAAGGCTAGCAGTACTGTCCAGCCTCAATGTGGGCTACTATTCCTGTTTCCCCTCTTTGGGGCACCCTGACTCAACACCTCTCCCTCACTGTCACATGTAGGGTTGACCAGACACTCAGAGGATCTCCAGGACTCACATTTGTGGGGTCTAACCTGGGCATGTGTTTGTGGGGTCATCAATGGGCAGCCTGGCAAGTAGATCACGTATCTGGCCAACATATTTCTTTGAGGGATCTTGCAAGATTGAGCAGTCAAAATGATGCTCACATGCTGACTGGGGGTGATTCAAGTTCTTTTTTATTTAGTCAGGGTCCCTGCAAAAACCATCTGCCCCATCACTCTTTTTTTTTTTTTTTTTGCGACACCAGGGATTGAACTCACGACCTTGCGCTTGCTGGGCAGGCGCTTAGACCACTGAGCTAGATCCCCAGCCCTGTTTTTAAACTCTAAGGGCGGTATTGCTTTTGGGGACTTGGAAACACCTGTCATCATAAGTGGTAAGATTGATGTGGGCTTTAGTAGCACAGTAATTATTAATACACTAGCTGTCCAAATCATAAGAAGTTTAAGCTTTTACAATGGCAACAACTTAAAACATTATCTTTAAGTTAAAATTGAGTATCATCCTCACTTTTCCTCTCCTGTCATCAGGTTCCTGTCTCTCACACTGCCACTAAATCCTACCAGTTCTAACTCTTCATGTTTCTCAAATGCCTGCCTCCCTCTTTCTATCTGTTGCTTTTGTCCACATCTCCAAAGGGCTTCTCTCCCCCTGAACTGTGCAGCAGTTAGTCTCTCACACTGACAGGCAAGTGGAAAAGCCAATATGAAAAGATGTCATCATTCTCAACAGTACTATTCACAATAGCCCAAAGGTGGAGACAATCAAAATGCCCAAAAACTGAGAAGCAAACAAGATAGAGTATAGCCACACAATGGAGTATTATATATCCATAATAAGCCTCGAAACATATGCTAAAAGAAAGAATCCAGACAAAAAAGAACACATTTTGCTTGAGTCCATTATTGTGTGATATCTCAAAGAGGCAAGTTCATAGACACAGAAAATCAATTAGTGATTTCCTACGGTTGCAGGAGAGAGAAGTGCAGAGTGATGGTTTAATAGATCTGGAGTTTCTTTCTGGAATGGTGAAAATGGTCTGGAACTAGATAGTTGTGATAGCTGTACATCATTGTGAGTGTACCAGATGCTATTGGCATGTACACTGGAAAATCATTAAAGTGGTAAATTTGATGTTACATGTTAGTACAATTAAAGATGTGTTATCAAGCTGGCTACTGATATGGGCACATGGGATTTAGCTTTGCTAAGACTCTATGGAGCCAGGTAAGATGCCCCTCAGAATTGTCTACCCTCAGAGAAGCCAGAGGAAGCATTTACTTACCAGATCCTAGTCGCCAAAGGTCAAGATTTTCCACAGAGCATATTAGTTTCCTCCATTCACTGATAAAACCCCAAGCCCTGGTGAAGTCAGCTCTGGGTTTCTCCAGGGCCGTGCCTTGAGATGAGGCCACTAGAGAAAAAGCACACAGCAGGGAAGCTCACTGTCCCAGAGATAACCAGCTGCATGTGCTACTGTGTGTTCTTTGATAACAAGACTTCGTCTAGTTGGACACCTTGCTGCCATGGGAACAGGACTACATCTCCCAGCTACCCCTGGATGCAAGTGTGGTTATATGAGCAGGTTCCAGCAAAGTGGGAAGACCACTGAAGGTTGCTACAGAAAAGTTTAAAAAGAACTGACCCAGCAGTCAACTGTTTAATTGAGGCAGCAGCCCCACTTTTCTGCCTTCTCCCTCATTCTACATATTCTATTAATCACAATGGTTTGACTTTTTGGTTTTTTTTTTTTTTTTTGGTGGCACTGAGGATTGAATCCAGGGCCTCATACAAGGTAGGCAAACACCGTATCACTGAACTACACCCCACCCCAATTTTCTAATGCCTCTAGAATCCTCCACTGAGAACCACTCTAATGTCACTGCTCTGCTGCAGGTTTCCCTCAAGTTCATTTGGATTATTTACCACAGGAATCTTTCAATGAATCTCTTCCCGTGGTTTCCCAATCCATCCAGCCTCCACACTGTGTCAGAATAGAAGGACCTTTTCTAAACAAATCTGATATTTCACTCCACTACTTAAAACTCTTACTGGCTTCCCATCACTTTTAGGGTCTTCGTCTGACAGCAAGCTCACTTTGCTGGCTCTCAGAACTGTTGCTGGAATCACACTTGCTTCTTTCCACCCTGGAGGTTTTGCACAGTTGTTCCTTCTACAAGGAAAGCTCCTTCCTACTTAGTACCATCTTTTCATTCTTAGAATTTTTAGTCATCAAGTGACAGGGCATGGTGCCACCTGTCTGTAATCCCAGCACTCAGGAGGCTGAGGCAGGAGGATCACAAGTTCAAGGCCAGGCTGGGCTACATAGCAAGACCCTGTCTTTAAAAAAAAAGACTTTCCAGTCATCTTTGCAAATCAAATCATCAGTCAGTCATCATTCTCCACAGGAGCCTTCTTGTCCTCCAAACAGATGAAACTGGCCCTCTTGGAATAGTCTGGACTTGCTCAGTTGGAACCTCATGACTGTGAGATGTCTTTGTGAAAAGTAACTCTTAGTACAGGAGGCATATCTATTATTTACTGCTCACCTCCAGAATCCTGCTAACTGCTATGTTCACGAGAATAGTCAACAAAAATGTTTGTTGAAATAATATTTCCTTTGTCTTAAAACTGGTGCTCATTCTGAAAGAAATCATTCCACAAACCCCCTAGAATTGCAGAATTACCCTCTGAGAAACAGAGAAGCTCTGAGACTTGTAAATTGAGACCCTATAATAGTTGAATACAGTCACTCTTTATTAATAATCATGTGCTCTCCTTGGGGTCATTTAAACAAATCACTACTATTGCTAATAAACTTTAGAATACTTAGTGCTGACTGTTCAAGAAACAGGTAGGTCCTAAAGCATTAAGAGTGAGAGGCCCAGTCTGATAGTGCTGCTTCCTTGGGCCCACCACATCTCATGAGAAGTCTCTCTTTCAGCCTGAAGCCTCATGGCTTCTCACCACGCTTGTGTCTCTGCTGCTCTGGAAGACAGCTGTGTTTTGAGATGTTCTCCAAGCGAATTCCCAAAGTCAGCATTCTGACAACATGTAAACCGTATTTCCCATCATAGCATCATAAGGCAGTCTTTCTAACTCGATGGAAATTTGTTGAATTGTATCTGCAGAGCCTGAAACAGTGCCCAGCACATGACAGTTACTCAGTAAATGTCTGTGGAATGAATGAATGAACTGCATACAAACTACGAGATCATTTATCAAGACAAGCTCATGAAGTTGCTGATAGCAGAATTAGGCATTAACCTCTACCTTAGGCTTTAGATAGAGAAACTGGGCAAAACTCCAATACTCACATCATTTTCAAGGGGCAAGAGAATACCCAAGGAGGAAGTGGGTAGGGGAGTTTGGAGGATCAACCACAACTGCCTCCTTAGATATTTAGTTATTAAAACAAGTTCAGAGGTCTTGAGGTGACCGAGGTCAGACAGGGAGGCTGGGACAAAATGGGTACAGCTCTCCATCAAGAACGGTTCCCATCAAGATGGGAACCAAGATTCAACAGCAGGGCCCAAAGGCTGCTCCCCAGCAGAGGGTGCGACTGATTTCATCACCATCTTCCCTCCTGGCTGTGTAACTGAAGGCATCGGTAAATCTCCCTGGCTGTAGAGCTGGTCACAGTCACCCAGTTGGGGGCGCCATCAGCCCCTCCGTGCACGACGCATCTGAGTGTCCTTCCCTGAGCAGGCGCCAGCACATGAAAGAAGGATTGACCTGTGGACAAAAGTAAGCAGCCTGGGAATTCTGACCTCTGCGGAGGGGACCCTGGGAAATAGACAATTTCCAGCTACTCTTCCTGGGGGGAAGGATCAGAGCTAGTGCCATTCGGCGTCCTGGAACACTGGCTTTATTTTATAGGTGGCCCAGCCTGTTCAGGTAGGACCATCTCAGGGAAAATACAGCGATCAGGGAGTCTAGAGGGGAAGACAAATTACACAATTGGTTGTTTAGTGTCTGCTAGGGCGAACAGCAGTGTTACAAGAGAGTAAATGCAGAGGCCTCAGCTAGCCAGGGAAAGCTGCTATGAGAAAGTGAGGTTTCCACAGAAAGAGCATTCACACCCCTCTAATATCTGAAGCAGTGCATAAGGCTGGGGATATAGCTCAAAGATGAACTTGCCTTATGACCATGGGTTCCATCCCCAACACTGCAAAAATGAATGAATGAGTGAAATAAATAAAGTAAACGAAACAGACAACCTTAAATTGCATGTCTGAAACACTAAGCCTCTCACTTTTTCCAGTTGCTGCAGCAATTCCTGTGCCTGCTTCCACAGGACCCACAGCCATTCTCACTTCTCTCCATTGCCCACAGTGCACGATGGCACGGAATGCCTCTCTCACTCCATTTCTCCTCTTCACAAACCCCTTCAACACCCATTTCAGAGATGCACCGCAGTCCGCAGTGCCTTTCTGGACCTCTTCCCTAGAACACCACCACCCGTGGCCACTTCCTTTTCTAGAAGACATATTTCTGAGTTTTGTAGTTTCTAACCTCCCTGGGGCTAAAGGTCAGCTCTTTGTGTGGTTTAAATCTTCTCCTGTGGTGCCTTTCCAACAGGGAGGAAAAGAGAGGCTTGCGAGTTTAAATTACTTGTAAAACGAATGAAGGGGGAAAAGGAACAAGAGTACAGTCATTCCTTGGTGTCAAAGGGGAATTGCGTCCAGCCCCATACACACACCCAAACCTGCAAGTTACCCAACTTCCTTATGTAAAATGTCATAGTCTTTGCATGTAACCTACATAATCTTTCTGTTTACTTTAAATCATCTCTAGGTTACTTATGATACCTAACAAAACATAAATGTTATCCAAAAAAACTGTTATTCTATATTTTTTAGGGAGCAATGACAAGGGAAAAAGTCTGTACATGTTCAGGACAGATGCAACTATCATAGGCCAAACTACATTCTCCATCTGCTTTTGGCTGAATCCAAGGATGCAGAGCCTGTGGACATAAAGGGCCAGCTGTCCTAGTGGAAACTGGGACAATCAGTCTTTATCATAGAGCCCTTCAGATTGACCAAACAGAAATTCTTCAGTTAGTTCAGATGACAGTATTGTGTTTACTTTTATTTTGATATGGGTAAACCTCTCTTCCCATCTGTCTTAATCTGCTTTTTGTTTCTATAACTGAATACTGCAGACAGGGTAATTTATAAAGTATAAAGTTTTATTCAATTCATGGTTCTGGAAGCTAGAGGTCCATGTTAGAGGGGCTATGTCTGGCAGAGGCCTTCTTGCTGTGGGTACCCAGCAGAGCCCCAAGGTGGGCAGAGCCTCTAATAGTGACTGAGATGAGGAAGAGAGCAGACCCACTAGAGAAATAATGATTAATCCATTGATGGATAAATCCATTCCTGAGGGCAGAGCACTCATCACCTGATCACCTCCACTTCTTATACCTCAGAGTGAAGATTAAATTTCAACTTGAGCTTTGGTGTGGACATTCTAATGATGACACCATCTAAACTCCAAAATAAAAATCAAAGAGTTAAATAAATGTTATTTGAGATACAAAAGCTTATTTTCATAAGACAAAAATCATTGCATCGTTAAAGCTTTCTTTTCAAATAGGATGGCAAATTGTTTTATGTGAAATATCCCACTTTAAAAAATTCCTGTCCGATGTGGAGGCACACTCTGGGGTGTTCAAGCAGGAGAATCACAAGTTCGAGCCTAACCTGGACAA
>RJWT010047410.1:0-11313 GCA_004365215.1 Cuniculus paca | reverse complement strand
CCCTTAGTAGTTCTCACATACCCTTTATCTTAATCACATCTCTACTGCTGAAAAAGTGGATGCATGTCCAACCCTATTCCCACTCTTTCAGAGAGCAAACAAGGTGATCTTTCTTTGAAGAACCTGGTTACTTCTGAAGAAAACTTCTCCACAACCTATTTTGGGAGCATGACCAAGAGGGTTAGAAATGTTGTTCATTGATAGGACATTTGCCTAGTATGTATAAGGCCCTGGGATCCAATCCCCAGCTTTATATGTCAATTCCATACTATTTTGATCATTATAGCTCTGCAATACAGTAGAAATCTGAAAGTTTGAAAAATCCATCTCTGTTTCCTCAAGATAGCTTTATCTATTTAGGGTTTTATGGTTTAAAACAAATTTTAGAATTTTTTATTTCTTTGAAATATGCCATAGAATTTTGATAGGAAATAACATCATGGACATTTTGAAAATATGAATTCTTTTTAGGGACATGGACTATCTTGTGTCTTTAATTCCTATTTTCATATAGCTCATTGTTAGTATACAGAAACAACTGATTTTTGTGTGATGATTCTGTATTTCACAACTTCTCTGAATTCACATACTGTTTTGCAGTCTTTTGGTGAAGTCTTTAGAGTTTCTATATAAAAGATCATGCTATGTGCAAATAGGCACTTTACTATTTCTCTTTTTTGGTTTTCATAGACTTTATTTCTTTTCCTTGTCTAGTTGCTCTACCTAGGACTTTCAGGACTATGTTGAATAGAAGTGGTGAGACAGTACATTATTCTCTCCTTCAAGATTTTAGAAGAAAAGTTTTCTGCTTGTGTCTGATGTTGGCTACAGGCTTTTCCTATATGTCCTTTACTATGTTCAAGCACATTGCTTTTGTTCCTAATGTGCTGAGATATGTGAGCGTGAAATGATGTTGAATTTTGCCAAATGTTCTTTGTTCATCTCTTAATCATTTTTAACTAGGCTTCAGGTGAAGAAGAGCTTTCCACACAGAAGAACTTTCAGACATTTTCTATGGATATTCTAGTTCTCTTATTCATTGTAGGAGGGTAAAGTTCTTAAGATTATTACATGTTCTTCATTTGGTGAAGCCATGTTAGGTGCTGAGAGTCTCCCATTTGTTTTTTCTGGGTGGTGCCTCCAAATGCTCAAGTTTGTGAACTTTACCCTCTTGTGGAGTCAACATGGTTGGGAGGCATCTGCTAACATTCCCAGTCAGCACCTAGGTAGGGGTGCATGTAGAAAGCCAGCATGGCAGGGGTGGTGAGACCTGTTGGGTGTTGGGGCTCATGTGGGCCTGTTTGCAGAGGATCATAGGCAACAGATTCCAAGCAGCTACTAGGTAGGCCTCCTGGGGAAGTCCATGAAGCCATTAGTAGGATATATAGGCCTTGGTTAAGTACCAGGTATTCATGGTTGTGTGTGTGAGTGTGTGTGTGTGTGTGTGTGTGTGTGTGTGTGTGTGTGAGAGAGAGAGAGAGACAGAGACAGAGAGAGACAGAGAGTCTTGCTATGTAGTTCAGACTAGCCTTGAACTCACTATGTAGCTCAGGCTGGTCTTATACTCATAGAAATTCTCCTTTCTCAGCCTCCCAAATGCTGGGATTACAAGGCATAAGCCATCACTCCCAGCTTACATGCTCATGACTTTGAATATCTATCTCTTTTCTCTTAGCCTCTTCTACCCTTCCAGCTGTGCTGATTCTTTCATATTCCGTATGATATGAGAAAGAGGTCAGTCTCACAGCATTCCACACAGCTGAGGAAGCTAGTCACTCACTCTCTATGCTGTCTCTGTCCCTTAAGGGAAGACTCATGGGCTGAGGAGTCTCTCTTGACAAGGAGCTATTGTACTTTGGGGATAGGGGATGTGAATAAAATGACTTTTTAAAAATCTCTTCCATATGTCAATTTTCAAATTAGTTTTTTCATCCAATGGTCTGTTGGAATTTCTCCACTGAACTCCTGGTTGCTCTCAGATGTCCTCTATAGAGTGAGTAGTTGTTATATTGTTACATTGTGGGGAATGACAGCAAAAAATCTTATTGTGCTCTCTTACTAGCATCATTCTTTAAGTATTACTTAAAAAGCCTGTTTAATTTACCAAAGAATTGAATGAGGAAAACTTGTACTAATACCAAAAAGAATGACAATTCTAAAACTTATGGTAAACATGGTTTAAAGAAAGAAGAAAAGCAAGTTATATGTAAAAGAATAAGAAAGACACACATATTTAAAATAATATTTACATGCAAAAAGTAATAAAAAGCAACTTTTCAGTGTTCTTAGTATTAACTGAGAATAATGACTCCAGATGAAGAATTACTCAAGTGTGAGGTTAGAAGAAAGATGCAGGCATCCAAGGACAGAGGTAAGTATACTTTCTGTCTTGGTTACTTTTTTCTCATTACTGAGACAAAATATCCAGCACACAAAGTTAGAGGAGAAAAAGTTTATTTAGTTCACAGTTTGTACAGCTTTCAGTTCATAATCACTTGTCTCCAAGGTGGAGTGATACATGGCAGAGGGGCAACTGCTCATGGCAGTGGAAGACAGCAAAAGCAATGAGAGCAGAAGGGAAGAGCAAGTCTCTTTTCCTGCCTTACACTGAATGCAGGCTACCTGCCCTAGGGCGGGTGTAGCGCTCACACCCTCTATCTCAGCACTAGACAATGAACAAATCACAAACTCTAGATCCAGCCACCTCAGAAAAGCCTGCTCATTATGGCCACACAAGGATTTAGGAGGTGGGTGAGCATCCAGACACAAACCACAGCACATTGGTTCCTTAGGTAACTGCTGACAGAAGTACCACAAATAAGAAAAGGAGAAAACAAAGGAAAGCATGAAGTGAGACACCACAAACAAGGAGCCCAACACAGTGAAGTCATAAAGCAAAATCTCAAGATTAAAAACATGCAACAGATGTTGAGAGTAATTCGTCCAGTTTGAAATAATGGTTATCTAATAAGTTTCAATATTCAGGGGAAACATGTTTGATAGAATTCTGGATCTAATGAGACAGCTGGAGTATTTAGAGATAGGTGTATAGCAAATTAAGTCCATGAAAAATGAGCCAGTTGTTAACTCCATAAAATTAAATTATACAAGGAAAGAAATCACAGTTGCAGCTAACTGTGTTGTATTTTACAGTGTAACTGAATTCACATACTATTCCACAGTTTGTTTTTTTGTGGAATCTTTAGGGATTTTATATAAAATATCATGCCATCTGCAAATAGAAAATTCACTGTTTCTCTTTTTATTTGGAGATACCATCCTGGTTGCAAATAAATTACAGATCATATTTCTGAGTCTGAATTTAGACTTATTTTCCTGAATTGCTTGAATTTTAAACATGCTTGTTGGTAATTTAAATATCTATTGAATGTATTTATTAATAAAATATATTTTCTGAAAATTGAAAAATAATTGTAATATGTAAACCATCTTATTAAATCTACTGTAAAATTACAATCAGAGTACAACTAGGAATGACGAAACAGTTCTAGGCAAGTTTGATGGTGCATAGTACAATCTCAGCTACTCAAGAGACTGAGGTGGTATAATTACAAGTTTGAGACTAACCTGAGCAATCTAGCAAGACTGTCTGAAAAGAAAAACAAAATGGGCTGGTGATCTGTGTTAGGGTAAAGCACCACTGAGTTTAATCCCCCAAAACAAAAATAAAACAAAATAAAATGTTGGTGTGTAGGATTCTAAGAGATGTGACATAATTTAGTTTTGGTAATATAGTTACTTAACTGAATGGTCAGACAAAAATTTTTGTAACATAACTTCCATATTATTATGGATTATCCAGAAGTGAAGAGATTGAACTTAATTTTACATTTCAGAGCATGTTAATATTGGTAAATTATAACTCATCTAATATATATTCTAAGAGATTCTATTTAAATCCAGCAAGGAAATTGGAGACACGTTGCTGTCTCTCATGTTAAGAAGGATTTTTAATATCAAGCATGTTGGGACCTAGGTCAGGTTGCAAACAGAAAGTCCTTTGGTGATTTCCCTTATTGCATGGTTGGATGATCTTCCTGGTCAACTGGGTATCTATAAGAATTGCAGGATGCAAATGACTTTACTTAGCAAGAAGCTTGAAATTTGTCAGAGTTTTAAGTCCTTTCTTTGCCATTATGTATTTCCTATTGTATTCTAGAGGATGCAAGAACCATGCAAGTCTTACATTTCAAAGAGCAGTGGTTAAATAAAGTTTACAGTATAGTCATATTCTTTTAATCTGTTTTATTTTAAGGGCTTATTCAGATATTTTCTGGAAGTCCATGTTTCTTGGTTCTTTAAGATTGCATCACCCTTGAACTTTGCTAAGCACACTGATTTTGAGAAAAAACAAACAAATAAGCTACTTCATCATATATTCTAACTTGTTTGACATAGACTGTATATGACATAACTATGTATATAACATATTCCCCCTAAATATTATTCTGAGGTATTCCAGTTTCACTTGCATCTATTGTATTATTCTGGGACAAAGGACCCAACAACCATAGTTTAGGGTAGGAGACGTTTATTTTGGTTTATGTTTTCAGGAATTTCAGTCCATGATCAGCTGACTCCAAGGCAGTGGCGTCATGGTAGAAGGCATGGTGGAGGAAAGATGTTCGTCATGTGGCCTAGAATCAAAATGAGTAGGAATGAGAGAAGAAAGTCAGCCACCACATATAGTCTTCAAGGTCACAACCCCATGACCCACTTCCTCTTAGTAATGCTTACTTCCTACTAGCTCATTCATCTATGAACTACTCAGTGGGTTAATATATTGATGATGCTAGGTCCCTTCCAACCCAACTTTGCCTATACTTCTAATCCAGTCATTTTCATGGTCAATAACATCATGTATTCCTTGCCATGGGAATATCAGATTTCAAAGAGTAACACTAAGGAATAATGTTAAATTTAAGCCATAATTCTTGGAGAGTTAGATACAGATTAAGCCCTTAAAAAGCTAATAATATAGTGGCACACCCAGAGAATTAGATATGAACTTTTAATGGAACGGGAAATAAAAGTAAGTGCTCATTATGGTGGAAAAATAAAATGGCTATGTATTGCATCCTTATGGTTGGAGACTGACATTACGAGTTGGCTTTTGGAGAGAACAATTTCTATTACAGAGCTTGAACAACGAATAAAAATTGCCCCAGTACAGTGGGAGATATGCTAAAGTATACTACTAATAGAACCATACGTATTTAATATACTTCCAATTAATATAGACTGTAATGGTAATCATAATGCTAATGGTAGTGCTGTGGTTTGGATGTGCTAGATTGGTGACAGGATTGATAGTATGATTACAGAGATGGAGATGCAAACAACCAGCAGTTGAGTCTATCTTTTTCTTTTTGTCTCTGAAGTAATAGTAGTATTACTACTATTAGTAGTGGCAACAACAGCAGCAGTACTGTGTTTTAATATAACAGTGGTCATAGCAGAGGTCAACTTCCCTGTACAAAATTCTTGCCTGGTTGTAGTGCTCAGTTTTCTTGGCAGAGGTTTCCATGCTGAAATTATTTTATTCCATAGTCTTGGTAAGCATTTCTAATTATTTAGTCTCAATCCAGGTTCTCTGGGTCTTTCAAAATATTATTGAACATATAAAGTGTTTGTCCCTTGAAAATAATCACCCTTGCTCAAACTGATAAGTTGAACCTATTTAAATTCATTTAAATAGGTTGTGCTTGGTAAAACAGGATATAATAGCAGTGGTGTCAAGTGGGAAGTCCAAAGTCATGAGTCTTGGTTCCAGAGAGAAATTCTGATTTGTCAGGAATTGGTGTTCGAATGATGTTTGAGTGGCAGAATTATTCCACAAGGTGGTAGCTTATGAATTCCAAGCATACTTGAAGAACTATCCTTAGACTGTGTATGACCTCCTTGTTATTGCAGACAAGAAGAGAAGAAAAACACAATGAACTGGAAGCAATGGTAGAAACTGAACACCTGAATCCCACAAAAAACCCTTGATTGGTCTCTTTTTTTCAAATTCTTGAAGCTTAGTGATGCCGACAAAGTTTTCTCCTACAAACTCAGGATTTCAGCACAAAGGTTTTTCTGCTAAAAGAAAGTTTTAAAATATTTTCTTCTGAATATCCAGTTAAAATTAAGTTTGTACTTTGATTTTTCTATGGCACAGATTTATGGTGAGTAGAACACTCAATGTTATCTCAGGTCCTAAAGCTGCCTTCAAAGGTGCCTTCTCTGCTTCACACCTGATCCATTAATAAGTAACATGGGTAGGATCAAATGAAATAGAAAAGTATTTAGTTTTAAACAAATACAAGTAGTAAAGAAACTCAAAAATGTCAAACATTTTTAAAAATAAATTCATTTAAATAACCTGTGCTTGGTAAAACAGGAAAAAGTTAAGTGTATATTTTTAAACAATGATTCGCTATACAAATTTTTCTAGATTTTAATTTTTTATGAACTACCTTCAATATTTACTAATCATTAATAATAAACATTGGTTTATCTCCAGTTAAAAGTTGTATACCTTAAGGTTTCTATTTCTCTTAATAATAATTTCTTATGCAAAAGAAAAGTAATGTAATATTTGAAATAAAGACAAGTACTACTAGCAGTTGCTTTGGCTTTATGTTTCTGGCAAGCATTTCCTTTAGCACTTTTGTAAATTGTGCTCCCATTACATGTTGTTAGGTGTCACTTCTCTTAGATTTAATATTTTCTAAAGGGTAGGGAATGTGCCTTAATGATTTTTGTAAATCCAGAAACTGATGTAGAATCTGACATGTGGTAGATTTTCTGTATATATTTCTTGAAGGAGAAGCTGAAGGAATCATGAATCAATCAGACAGAAAATTTGCTCATGAGGTCATTAAAAGGGGAAGTATAGTCTCCTAGGAAAAGTATTTCATGTGCAGACTTCATTTCTTAACAGCACATGTTCTTTAAGTAGTTAATAACATACCAAAAATGGTGAATACAAAACTTTGATTAGTCTCTTTTTTTAGAGCTGCATAAAAGGAAAGGTATATTTGAGAAGTTGCCTGGAAAAAAAATCAACCTCTTGCATTACTCCCAGAAAACAGCACGTATTCTTTAGTATAATGAAAATATTTTATTTCATGCTTATGAAAATGGAATAAAAAGAAGGAAAAGAAATATTTTCTAACAAAATTTCACCTAAATGAATACATTTTGAGTCAAGTCAAGAGAGTTGAATCTTTGGACACATTCCCAGTCCTAAGAAGTACTACTGCATGTAACATGTTTTGCATAATATTCATCTTCTTTGATGAGCTCAGCATGTATACTATGCTTCTCTTTATTTCTTTTTGAAATGTAAGGATGAATTTTTATAAAACTTTACTGATCCTGTGTGTTGTAACAAAGCCCAATATGAAATGAAGGATTTGTGTAACGATACTTTGAAAATAGTATGTGTATATAGGATATATTTGAAATTATCAGACTCTAGAATGATTAGACAAAAATGAGAATCTTATGATACTTATATCCTGCTGTTCAGTGATTAATTTTGACAATACTGTAATTATTTTTTGCTATCGATTTTGATAGAATTTCTAAATCCAGTCAATAATTTATACAATTAAATAAATTTTGATTTTTCAATCAAAAAACAAAACACTTGAAATAATATGAATCAGATCCTGCAGCAAAAGCAAATTGCTACAACATAGCCACTTCATTCCTAATAATATCACACCTCTGACTTCCAATTAATGATGCCCTTCAAAGGCTCATGCTTTGATAATTAGTTTGGACCTGTGTCAAATTCATTTAGGCGAGAAATGAGCTACCAAAACCAAAAACATGCATCAATTTTGAGGTCTGCTTTTAATTTATAAAAACTTCATCCTTTATTCTGGAAAAACTTGCGAATGCCCAGAAAAGTTGAAGAAGTAATAAAATGAATTACCTACACATTCAATACAAATATTTATCAATTATTAAAATTCTGTCCACCAGCTCCATCTTCTCTTCCTCTTTCCAAAAGAATGTTGGAGACTTTAAAACATTTTGCTCCTAATTACTTCAACATATATCTTCCTAGTCAAGGACATTTTCCTACCTAACCACAATATCACATTTAAGCAAATCAACATTCAAAAATTATGTTGTGACATAAAAAATTCTCTATTATGGCAAAAAATTTCTATTAGAGTTTTTTTTAATCTCTACTTAGATGTAGTCAAGATTCAAAAATTACCTTTGCTTATGTCCCTTCAATTTCTCACTGTTGGTAAAAGCCCTAGCATTTCCTGCTATTCCTTGGTTCTTTGAAGATGTAGACGTTTTGTCTAACAGAATTGTTCACCCTTTTATTATTAAATATGCTTCTTCATGATTTAATTTCAGGAATGCATTTCTTGCAAAACCTCCATCTGTGTGCTTCTGGGTGACGCTACATTACATTTAGTGGCTTAGGCTGAGTTTTTCCATTATTGACAATGCTGATAGTAAATTCACTTCTTTCCACTGAAAGGGCACATTTTATCCTTTGTATTTTAAAATAACAAATGAAGTCACATTCTGATATCTTATATCCTTTAATTTGTTACCAGTGGTTTTAACAGATATGAAATGATAAGTTTCTAGGGCCAGGAATATAGCTCAGTGGCATAAGTGCCTGCCTGGCAAGCTACAAGGTCCTGAGTTTGATTTCCAGTACAACAAAAAAAAAATTCTTTGGTACATCTTTTCTAGTATTTTTCTTTCTTTTTTTTCCTTTAATATTCTATAAGTATCAGTGTACATTTTTTAAGATTCATTGTTATTTTCCATTAACTTCATTATTCATAATCATATTAAAATTGACAAAAATTTGGTGAATGGCTTACTTTACACAAATCCTTAAGGAATAAGCCAATTCCTTATTTTATGTGTCTTATCACCTTTATACTTTCAGTACTTTCTTTTTTAGTGAAAAAAAAAGTTTCAGATTGACATTTCTGTGCTATATCTCCAGACTTCTTCAAGGACCTTTGACCCTATATATAGCATATGGTGCTTATAATGCAACATCTTGGAATTAGGTCTCTAATATTTCCCCCCCAATATTTATGTATAATTGCTTCTCCTCTTATTTTTAAAAATTACAATCACTGGTACAAAGCTAAATATTAGTAATGTTAGTAGACATTCTTATCGTATTACTACCCTAAAGCAAGAAGTATTTTCACCTTTGGACATCAGATAAATTGTAAATATGATTTATTTTATCAAATTTTCCTTCTACTCCACATGTGCAGATAATTTTTAATCTCTAATAACTGCTAATATTTTATCTAGAACATTTTATGTACCATTTAATTTTATCTCCACATATGCAGATAGTTTTTCATCTGGAATAACTACTAATATTTTATCTAGAACATTTTATGAATTCTCTCCTCCTAAAGTCTAGTTATATTAGATTATAAGAAGTTTTTGAAAGTTTGAAAGTGATTTCAAATTTACAGGAGATCTCTAGGAATAAAAATGACTTAAGTAACTTACATAGTCTTTACTTAGAAAGATGTATTATTAATGCTTTATTTCATTTCTTTTATTGTGTAACGCAAGTGTACCATTTCCAAAATATATACATATTTTGTGTAAATAATTTAAAGTAGTTTAGGCTCATCATAGACCTTTGACTCTAAGCATTCCAGTGTGTATTTCCTAATTCCCAAACCCAGTAAAGTTACTAAAGGAAAGGAAAACAACAGGTCAATTTCATGGCAATAGATGCAGATAGTCTCTACAAGATGTCAGTAAATCAAATCCAATATATTCAAAATTAACTACACATGAGCAAGTGGCATATATTCTAGGTAAGTTTCATTCAACATTCACAAATCAAAAAATGCAACCCATCACAGTAATGGATTAAAGAGGAAAAAGTGAATCATGATATCAACAGTTTTATAAAAACAGTGATAAATTCAGCACTTCGTGACAATAATTCACAGCATACTAAGAATGGAGAGGATTTCTTTAAATTTGACATTAATTAATTAATTAATTTTTCTTTTTGAGATATGTAATTTGGCTGTGTAGTTCAGGCTGGCCTTGAACTCACTATGTAGTACAGGCTGTCCTCAAATTCATGGCAATCCTCCTGCTTCAGCCTCCCAAGCACTGGGATTTCAGGCATGCTATACCATACCTGGCCACATTTTGACTTTCTAAAAAATGCTCGAAATATATAGATGGGATATTAGCTACTTTTACCCTAAAAGTAAATGAAAGATATCACCTTCCTACTCAACACTGCAGTAGAAATTTTAGATGACACAATAAAATACAAAACACAAATACATGCACACATATATGAAAGAAATGTCCAGGTGACATAATTATCTATGTGTAAATCTCAAGATTTCAAAAATAACAACTCTAGGTTGAAGAAATGATTATAGCAAAGTTTTTCAAATTTCAGGTTAATAGACAAAGGCGATTATTTTCTTATGTACCAGCAGTGAACAATAGAATGTAAATTTAAAAACTTAGTACCTTTCACATTAGCAGTCCAAAGTGAGATATTTAGATGTAGTTCTAGCCAAATATACACATGAATTACATGAGGAAAACTGTAAAATTGAGATGAAAAAATCCAAGAAGAACTAAATATATATAGAGATGTTTCCTACTCATGAATTGGTAAACATGAATGATATATTTTATAATTCTCAACTTGTGCCAGTTGTTTTCATTTATTCTACAGATTCCATAAAACTACAAAAGTCTCAACAAATTATTGTAGGGATGCTAGAAAACTGATATTAAAGCTTTTATTGTAAGATAAAATATCTAGAGTAGTCATTAGAGTAAAAAAGTAGGAAAACTGTTTCTCTCTACTTCAGGATTTAATACAAATATATAGTAATCAATACAATGTGGTATTTATCAAAGAATATATAAATAGAATATAATTGAAATCCTGAAAAAAATATCAACACAGATATAATCAACTGATTACTGATAAAAGAGCAAAGGTAAATCAATGAAGAAAGAATTTTCTTTTCCATAAATGATGTTAAAACATATACAAAAAATGAAACCAGATGCATTTTATAACTTTCACAAAATTTAATTCAAAATGGAAAATAGACCTAAATAAAAAATAAAACCACATAAACTTCTAGAAGATAATAAAGAAAAATGTTTAGGTTACAAGGGGTTTGCTGATGACTTTTTACATACAACACAAGAAGCACTGTCTACAGAAGAGAAATTTGTGAGTTTGACCTCTATTAAAAATTAAAATAAATAGATAAATACATAAAACTTGTGATCTAC
>RJWT010047409.1:0-11305 GCA_004365215.1 Cuniculus paca | reverse complement strand
AAAAAAATCCACCAAACCATGATAAACACAAAATTGCAGCTTCCCATACTCGAAGTTGGCACATGCTGCTGTGTTTATTTAATGTGGATCCCCATCAGGAAAGAGGAAAAATATACACATATCTTTGATATAAGGAAAATTTAACACATAAATTCACACTGCAAGAAAATTGAAGTTTACATGAACAAATTTATAAACACGTTTTTCTCTTATTCCCCGCCATTAATTTTGGAATTGACATTTTTGGTGTCGTTTTGTTTTGCTTTACTGAGCGGAAAGAATTGTAGCCAGCTCTTGCCCGCTCTCCATTTCTGATGTTTTTGTGTTTCCCCTTGTTCTTACTGTTTGTGAACTTTGCTTACCTTTAGATTCCCCCTTGAATTAGTGTAACTTTTACTTGCTTCTTTAACCAAAGCTAAATGATTGGCTTCATACAAAATTAATTGTCTGCTTTCAGGAAATGTGTATATTCTGTTTTATCCAAAGCAAGAATCTAGTTTGGAATATAAAAAATAAGAATCAAGCATAGGTTTTTGTTACTACCGACAAAGTAAACTTCATTTTCAGGCAGTGTGTCTGGGAGAGGTTATGGAGGGGAGAAAAAGAAAAATCGATAATGAGTGACTGATTGCTTCATTTTATCAGGCGGGCCCATTGTGAAAGAGCTCAGAGGAAATGTGGAGGTTAAATATATTTCCAGAGTTGTCCAACAGAAGGAAAGTGGCACTTTGAAGAGAACTAGGGAAATACATATCATCAGAGATCCCTGAATAGTTCTCTCCCTTTGGTTTTGCTAACTTAGTTATGAGGAATTATATGTGCTGACAGCAGCAATTAAACTTTGTTCCTCTAATAGCCTTTTTTAAAAATCAAAAAGAAAATGACCCAGGAACTTAATATTGTATGCATAAACTGTGTTCCTTAGCACACAAATACCACATGCATACATAGACAGTAGACTGATTGTGTCTTCACTAGCTCATTTGTTTATCATCTCATATTTAGGGTCCCATAACCCTCTTCTCCTGTAATTTATTACAGAAAATACCAGTTCGACTTGGACAGCTTTTATCCCCCCCGTCTTTCACTAAGGAAGCCAAATGAAGTGGGAAAAAAATGCCATTTTCAATCCTTCCTTTCTCTCCTTTGTTAATAGTTTTAAGTGCATTTTTTACCTTGTCTTGATGGAAAACTGTTAACTCCCGACACAAAAGACTCTACTGGGAAGTATAGGTGAAGGAAAAAAAAAACTTGTAACTGTATTGAAAGTAAATACCATTAAACTGTGATCGGTTAAAATTAAAATAATAATCAGCACAAAAGGGCGCTAAAAGGGAAGACACTTTTTTATTAACTTTCAAGTTTGGGGCTTTTTTTCTGGTTAGATATTAGATAAATGTTTATTTTTAAAAATTCTCACTACCATAAAATTATGGTTCAGCATCAGATTAGCACTGCACTCAGTAGTTAAGGTTTTAGGAAATATGCTTTATACAAGATCGTCTTTTCAAACACCTGTGATTGTTTCATTTTCAATGTTTTTGCAAGATAAATGGTGACTTATAATGGGCATATTTATTTGCCTGTTCTTCATTTCCCCCAGTGAATGTCACAAGGAGATGGACGCTGAGCTGCTCAGGGTGCTTCACACTGCCTGTTCCTGAGGTGAGGGGACAGGCTTTCCGTCAAGCAATCCAAAGCAGGGCAAATAGCCAATGGTAAAGGGAGGAAATGAATTTTCAGATACTTATTACCAAGTAGGTAAGGTCAGAAGCTAGAGTTCAGGGGATATGTCTACAGCTCCTCTAACTCTCATGGGTTTACTAAGATGAAAGTTACCACTGAACCTTACCGCTATGTATATATGTTTAATATCTGTCTTTTGAAATGCAGAAATAGTTTAAATGTTTCTTTGTCTATTTTTCTTTTTTTTAATGCTACCCAGGGAAATATTTTCATATCATTTTTAAGTGGCCTGCCTCAATGTATATTTATTTCTTTTGAAGCAAAAAGGTTCTGGAAACTGTTTTTTCTGTAGCTTTAAATGAGTAGGTGAGCAAAATCTATATGGGATGTAATTTTTTTGTTCAGTCTCTTTAAAAATACTTTGTTTTGGTACATTTGGTTGTGCTTGTGGGGAAAATAAAAACGCAGAGATCCTTATATATTTATGTTAAAGTAATATTTTATTATTACATAAAACAGAAATGCACAATACCTTCATAGTTTGTTCTAATTATTGAAATATCTTTATTTTATTTTTAAAGATAGTGCCAAGTTTTAAGGGGGTAAAAAATAACCCTAGACCTTATACTGACTGAGTTGAGTTGTGTGTAAAACACTTCCCTTCCTTTATATATACTTCATAAAGTTTTGGAATAAATTTTATGCATATCCTGCCAGGTTTCATGTTTATAACTTTCAGAGGCATCTTTTTAAATGGAGGCTGCTGTTCTGATTTACTTTTGTTTGCAAAAATAAGCATTAATTCCAAATCTTTCAGTCCCTATGCCTATAGCATTAAATCAAGATGATCACTGGATCTGAACTTCAATTTGTTTGCCATTTCATGGTCCAAAAAAAAAAAAAACCAACTTTGCCCTGTAAATGTATGCAGATGTCTCTGCATCTTCTCTTCAGGTTATCTGTATCTTATCCAGTTGGGCTGTTTTGGAGTGGAGCACGTCAACAGAGCTAGGTAGATCTAATCTCTACTCACATGTCCTCACATAATTTGGGGTCTGCAGAAAAGCAGGGCTTAGAGGATTATTCTTCTTAATAATCAACAAGCATTTTTTAACAAAGAATAACCCAGACAATATGCTGTATGTGAGTTTTCCAAATCATTAGACCTAGATCCTATATATTGTTAATGTGAGGTTTACAGGAAAAGATAAAGATTTCGCAGTGGTTTACAGCATAGTGTCTGTTTCTCATTGGCAAACAAATAGACTAAAATAAAAAAGGAAAATTTATGAGACTAACTCAAGTCATAATGCTAAAAACAGATTGTTTTCAAACATTACTAGATGAAACACTATACTTACCAAAATCAGTTTTAAAATGAGTGAGAATTCTAAACTGTTGGATAAGTTTATAAGTTTGTTGATGTAATTAATGTCCTCCTTGGAATGTTGGTTTAAGTATAAGTGTCCATTTAGAAAGATAGTTCCTGAGATTATTACATTGGATCTTCTTTCCTAGCACCTAGTGACTATTACATGGGTCCCAAACAGACTCACCCAAATGATCTTATCAATAGCCAGAACAAGAAGTGACAAAAAGAAGTGTTTTGTAACTGAAGACATGCTGATGGGTAAAATGTTTAAACTGGGTATAGATTTGAATTCTGGGTCAATATCCCTCTACTCTAGGCTGGAAACAAGCTGCATCTGCCCTCTGCAGGGCATTTTAGTGGACCTTGAGAAGGCATTTTTGTTCTTAGCCACAGGGGCTACTGACGAGAAAACATCCTATGTTAAAGGGACACATTTTGGCCTTGACCTGTGCTTGCCATTCAAATTCCAAAGCTACTCAGAGAGTTTCCACACCCATTTGGAAAGGTGTTAAACACCACCATGAAAAACTCCATCATGACCACTGGGAGAAATCTATGGGTAGTCATCCTTAAGGTGTTGGCTTAGCCACAGGGAAAAACTCTTTCTCTTCCCTAAATACAATAATGAAGAATACAGCCATCCTGATAGAACTCCTATGTTTCTTCAAAGTATGTCATGTTTTGGATTTATGACATAAGATGGAGAAATGATCATGTGGGAAAGAATTATGTGAAGGTCAGATGGAAGGAAGGGTCACAAATAATATTATGTTTGGCATTTCTAAACATTCTTGCTTCCCACGAAGTAACCTCCTCTATATTTCAGATGTCATTCACAAAAGCACTTTTCTTTTTCCCTTTCTTTTCCTGCTCCTACCATTCCCTGATTGACAAAATTTTCTGGTGAAATGGCTTCGATAAGGGTATTCATCTTTCTATCTTCCTCTTTCATCAGAAGTAACAAATAAAGAAAAGTAACAGCAACAATGAGAGTGAGGAAGGCGTTTGGGTGCATTGGTCCCTGCACATGTATGCCTATATGCTGCTTCATTTGCCTTTCACTTTCCTTATTATGGAAGCATTTGGATAGTGCTGGGGAATGGGATGAAATAATCTTTTTATCACTTCTGTCTGTGATCTGTATTTGTTTTTCAATCAGTTTGTAGAACTGTTCTAGATTCTATGGAATTGCTACACAAGTAAAAGAATGAGGTAAACCTTAGAGCTTGTAGAGATAAATAAGGATGGTGAAGTGAGGGTTTCTTTGGTTCTGCTTGGATATTTCAGAAGGTAAAGCAAATGGGTGCTGTTTAAAAAGAAAGGGAAAGATGCATCTTGAAGTACTGTGAGTCTTAACAGTATAACTAAATGGAATGTACAGCTAAGTTTTATATATTTTCACTATTTAGAAAAGAGTACTTTTGCAATGATGTATAGTCTCTTATGGTAGAAGAGAACCTAGATTCTTGATGCCTGTTCCCACTACTTGATTCAGGGTGGAAACAATGTAAAAGTGGCAAGGGCTCACCACCCAGTTAGCAAACCATGGAATCAACTAGCCCATGTTTGTAGAATGTGGGCCACAGTTTTACTTCAGTGTTCCCCTATCTAGAGACAAGTATGGCAGTGCCAGCAAATGGCTTTTAAATTTTTCTTTAAGGCTTTGCTTCGTTATGGAGATAAAGAAACAATCAGAATATTTTCAAATTGTTCTGGTGTTTGGTGGGAAGCTAGGGATTATGTTCCCATCTTCTTAAAAAAAGTTAATTACCTATCATATGGTACCTCACTTTACCTTCGTAACACCTTTGCTTGGCTTAGCTGTTAAAGGTTTTAGAAGCAGTATTATATTCCATCAAAACAATCCTAGTCTCTCTTATTGTTCCTCGAATTCTGATTGTTGATAACATGAAGATGTGTTTCTCTTTTTTTAAAAAAAAATCTGAAATGTTATTTAATACATCAGTAAAAGTGCATCTATAACTTAAAGTTTATTTCTTCCAAATCTTTTTGAGTTTTTATAGTTCTTTGTATACAATTTAAGGGGGAGGACTTCCACAAGCAGCTGATGGCTGAGGAACCTGGGTTTTGGAAGGGTCTGTAGTTGGTGGAAAACAGCTCTCTAATTTCACAAGGGGGAGTTGTCTAGGAAAAAAGGGAGAAAACAAGTACTCCCACAAAGAAGTAGTTGTCACCAATTTTAGAAAGACAGGAGTGTTAGAACCCCCATTTGAGGTTTAAGGAGGGGATTCCATTGTAATGAATTAACTCTCAATGTGCCAACAGGAAACATTACTGTGGAGTAAAGTTGAACCTGCTCCCTCTCCCCCCCTTTTTTTTTAATTTGGATCATATATTTTTTCTCTTACCAATGTTTCCTCTGAATTTGTTATTTTAAAGTGACCACAAGAAGAAAAAAAGCCACACATCAAAATATGGCCACTGAGTCCGGCGGCAGAATAAGAAAAAGAAAGTTTCTTCCGGGTTTGCAGCAAAAATTGGCTATTGAAATCGTAGGGCTTTAAGGTTCAGGCAAATATCCGTGTGGAAAGTTGGAGCTCGTGCCCTCCTCCTGTTAAGAAATATTTCTGTCAGAGGAATTTTATGTGACCTTTTATGTACCACAGCACATGATTCTGGAGAGAATTATTTGACATTAATAACTTTTTGTTGATGTTGTTTCTCTAACAAATACACCTTCAAAGTTGGTGCAGGATTGGGCAAGGCGGGCGAGTGTGCTGCCGGTGGGCATCAGCGCGGCGCGACTCGCAAAGTGGGCGCCAGGCCCTCGCCGTGCCCCCCACCCCTCGGGGACCCAGGCAGCAGACCTGAAGGCCTCCAAAGCTCGGCCGGCCCTCGCAGGGAAGGGAGAGAAGAGGGAGAGCTGGGCAGGCCCCGTACCTCCCTCCAGCCTGTGCTCCGAGATGCTGCCAACTGCCCCTGAGCGCCTGTCTGGGTATCGGGCATTCTCGGCGACTCTCCAGGCTCCGATGCACTGACCCCAGGGCGAAGGGTCCACAGCTTGGACGTCCGTGGCAATTGCAATAGTCTCCTTTCCCAGGGACGCCCTGGAGGGTGGGGGACAGGTGCGGACGGAAGTTGCGTTCTGGGGCCGAAGGCTGAGCTAGGAGTGGTGGTTAAGGCCAGCACAGATGCCTTGGGTATAGCTGTCGCTCTGGGAAGGAGATGCAGGCGCAGGAGTTAGCAGGGCCTCTCTGGGGGTATAGAGGCTAAGGCAGGGGTGCAGTAGGGGCGAGGGTGAAGGCGAGAGGCCAAGGGCTCGGAAGAGAGTGAGACTTCCTAGCTTTCCACCTGCTGTGCTCTTCTGAGTGACTCTACAAGTCAGGCCCAGGACATTGCTCCCGCGTGGGAGAGGTAACTGTGGGAGACCATGCCCCAAGAGGAAAGAGGAGAGGAGGTAACAGCAAGCAAGCGGGGAGAAACCCAGGCAGCTGCTTCGAAAGCAGAGAGACTCGGGCTTTTGCTGGTCTGTGAGGTGAAGCATGGAAGGGACAGCCAAAAGCTAGGGAGCAAAGTTCTAAAGGGGGTGCTCCTTAGCTCCCACCCATCAAACTTCTGGCTGCTTCCGACCTCGGCTCCCTTAGAGAGGGACCTTCTCTCGAAGCACTGAAGCACACTGCAAATGATTCTCTAGCCCCCAGGAAGGGCCACTCCCTGCTGAGCCTAGTCCTTCCCCAAAGACAGGAACTCGGAAGCCACTCTGGACACCCCAAGATCCTGAGCTAGAACTGGGAACGGCAAGCGGCCGGTGGCTGAACCCCGGTACTGGAGGCCTGGCTTCCACCTGCAAGGGCTGCAAGGGCTGCACCGGCAAGCCGGCGCACTGCCCCGCCTTAGCCCCCGAGCTCCCCAGGCGAAGTCTCCCCGTCGGAGGAAACTCAGTTCTCAGCCTCGCAGAAGGCCGTTGGGAGTTCCAAAGCGGCCTTTCGCCTCCCGGGCAGGTGAAGCCGGCGCTGGACCGGTGCTCTTGAAGCCTGGGGTGCGTAGCGGAGCTGCGGAGGAGGTGAGATGCTAGGTAGGAGGGTGGAAAGGCGGCGGAGGGCAGAACTGGGGGCTCCCGCGGGGAGCAGGTCGGGGCTGGCGCGAGGCCTGGCTTCCGCCGGCTCCCGAGCCTCCCGCTCGCTCCCGCCGCGCCTGCCCGCAGCCACTCACCGGGGCCCTGCGGCCAGCCCGGGCGGGGTCGCACACAAACAAGGATGCTTCTATTTACTCGCCTCTGCCTGTGGATTTCTAAGACATTCAGCAGGCACAATCATTAAACTAATTTGTATTTGATTGTTTGGGCGGACGGAGGGTAGTTTTATTGCGCTAAGCATTCAAGCAGGCACGCATCGCTGATTACCAGTATACATTAAATAAAGTTGTTTGTACACATTGTCTTACCACATATAGGCAGAGGCTTATTATTCTAATTACTCTAATTAGTGCATTGAAATGTTTTCTACTTGATTTGAGAAGACAGTGATTAGTTCTATTACTTCTTTTAACTCGTATTTTATGGAAAACTGTTGATGCATGTTCAAATTACTTTATTTGCCCCTGGAATACAACGCTGACCCAAACGCAGTGAACTGCACGGTCCTTGCGGGGCCCCAACTTTGATGTGGGCCTCGGCTTGGAAGAGGCGTCTGCTATTTATTATTTTCCTCTCACCGGCTCAGCCTGAGATCCGAGCGCGGGGCCCGCCGCCCCTGCCCCATCCTGCGCCCCAGATGCGTGTCCCGCTCAGACCAAGTGGAACAGAAGCAGATCCAAACTCTACCAGGACTCCGCATCCTTAGCCGGCTGCCCCACCAGTTCCCGGGGTGCGATTACTTTTAAAAGACTCCCTTCAGCATACTCCCCGTGAATCTGTTTCTCGAGCTTTAATGTTACTATTAATTGATAAGATCAGCTCATCAAACATACTATTTCGATAGGGAATTGTAATTAAAACCTTAATCCTGTTTGAGACTTTTTTCCTTTAAATTCCTCTTTCTTATGGAAGGGGTACAAAGTTCACTATAAAAAGTATTATAACAGGGAGATTAATTCGTTATCTAAATAACAATCTTTGCTATTGATCCAACGTACTTTCCGCCACCTTTTGTGTAAGTCCGGAAGGCCCTTTAAAAAGGAGAATATGACAAAGCAGAAGATTTGGACCGAGTCCCCCAGACTGCGACCTACTCCGGGGATCAGGGGGTGGGGGGCCCGCGGTCCCTCACCCTTAACCACAGTGGCAGGAGGATTCCCAGGTGGGTCCCGACGGGGACGCTGCGGACCTGCGGCGCTGGTGCCGCAGGCTTGGGAGCTGGGCCTCCTCGAGGTCCCTCTCCTCTCGAGAAGCAGCTCTGCTCAGTCTCTAGGTAAATACTCCACCGGTTCTGCTTTTACTTTTAATATTTAAACTCGGATTATCCCGTCTGCAGGCGCGCGCTCCTAACCTTTGCGGGTGGCGGGGATGCAATAAACCCTGCGGGCCGGCGCGGGCCTGCGCTGGCCTGGCCGCCGCCTCCGCCCCGCCCCGTCCCGGCCCGGCCCCCGCCCCTCGCGCCGCAGCCGAGCCGCGCGGGATTGAAATCAGCGCCTCGCGGCAGCTGACGGCTGAGCATCCAGGGCGCTGGCGGGCGGGGGCGGCCGCCCTTTATCCCGGCTGAAGAGTCCTCGGGGGCTGCAGATGGAGACGTGCAACCCCGCGGTGCCCCGAGCAGAAAGCGCCCGGCTTCCCGGAGGCGGCGGCCCCCAGGCGACCGAGGAGGCGTCCAGGGGGGTGGGGGCCGGGAAGTTGGGCAGAGCTGCGCCTGGGTTGGGGGGGGCGGGCCCCGTCCAAATGTGTATCCCTCCTCGCACGCCCCCTTTAAAAGAGGTCGTGGCCCCAGTTTGAGACGCAGCCAAAGAATTTCTGAAGCAAAGAGGATCGTTTGTGCTCCCAGGTCAGTTTAGGAGTCCGAGATTTTCTTCTTTTCTAAGACCTTCCCCCTTCTCACACCCTCCTTCTTCCCCTCGAACAAAGTCTTCTTCCCCCGCGCAGAGACTTGTTATGTAACAAAGTCTCCCAGGCTAGTTTAACTGGAGAATAAAGGACACCCTAGCCCCACCCCTATTCCTCCTCTCTCTTCCCCCATTGCATCTGTTCTCCAGGACTTTAGTCCTTGTACCCAAGAAAGATGCCCGTTTGGCCGAGTAGAACTTTGGCGCCCCACAGTGGTACCAGCTTGGAACTACTCCCGATTTTACAGTCCTGATCAGTTCTAATGTTTTGTTTCAGATCAAATTCTGCTTCCTTTTTCTCCCCCTCCCTCCTCACTCCACATTCTTTCACTCGCCTTTCCTAGCCTAACATTTATGAAGGTAACCCTACAAACATACCTCATACGAAGGTGTCTGAACATCCAGTCCGAGGTAGTTCCTGAGTAGGACTTTGGAAAGTTTAGCCAGAGAGGACCTTGCATTCTATGTGAGAAAAGTTTCCAAAGGCAGGAAGGGAAGATCGCACCCCCAAAGACTAGTTCCTGTGTCTTGGGACTGTAATAGGTAAGTATTTCGTCTCTCAAAAAGGCCTCAACTTTTCACGGGTACGAAGACTAGAATACCAGGATAGAAGCCACGGTTATCAGCAGATACGATGTTTCAGTGAGGAAACAGAGAGCCCAGCAAGGTCGGGCTTGTGCCTGTAATCCCAGCACTTGGGAGGCTGAGGCGGGAGGCTGAAGCAGGAGGATCACTGTGACTTCGAGGCCAGCCTGGGCTACAAAGTGAGTTCAGGCCAGCCTGAACTGCATAGTGAGACCCTGTCTCAGAAAAAAAAAAAAAAACCAGCAAATACCTTCCAAGATTTATCTCAGACCTTGCTATATATATCCTTCTTTGTTCAGTGTTAGTGTTCAAAAGTGAGGTTTTCAAGGATGTTACTTGAACGAAAGACATACGTGGAAATATTTTCCACAACAGTGAAATCATTGTCACCCTCAAACATCTACCAAAGGTATTGAGTCAGCCTATGGAGCTGAAGTTTGCTCCCTTCAGAGCCCAATGAATGCGGCCTTCTCCCACACCATTGGCTGTGTTCACAGGAGTGGTGTTTTCTTCTGCCTTTATTCCAAGTCACACGACAAACGCAGGGAAACAGAAGACAGGACTTCAGGCAGTGGGCTTGCAGGCAGAACACCGGCTCTGTGTAGCTGCCGTGCACTTAGCAGTCGGCAGCCGCGGAAGGGAGAGGCACGTGAGGTCCTATCTGTGAGTCTTCTTTTAATGTGCGGAATACGGATAAAACCCCCTTTTAATCTTTGCAACAGGCTTGAAGTAAGGCCCAAACTACATAACGTACCTGAAAGCATTCAACAAAGTGCAAGTCTGAGGTGACATGCTGCTGTTACCAATTCTAGAGGAGGCCTCCGCCGCGACTGTCCAGCAAGGCATGTGTTTAGCAGCTTATTAATAAGGATGCACTCTGTGTCTTCCAGTATGAGGAGAAAGAAAAGCAGGGACAGTCATCTCAACTGCAGAACTCAGGGAGGGACCACCAGTTCTAATTAGCTTTAAATTGGGGCTGCCACTCGTGGGCTTTTTGTATTCAGGGTATTGGGCCTAGCTTGTACCTAACGTCATCATGATAGCCTCCAGCCCCACATACCGATAATCTCAGCAATTGTAGCTGCGCTGTGAGTGCTGTGATACGAGGGCTAGCCCAGCGCTCTGCGAACCACTCGACTTCTTTACCGTCTTCCGACCTCTGGATGTTTACAGCAGCGTCCTTCTCTGGGTGTCATTTACAGCAGCCTGCCTTTGTCAAGCAGAGAACACCGGTGTCTCGCACGCAAAACCACCACACCACGCACAGGAAGCAGTAGGCGCAGCGACGCCAGCACTAATTCCTGGAGGACCCATATCCACTGCCCCACTCGTGGAGGGGCCCACACTCAGTCCCTGGGCTTGGAAATAAGACCGTTCGGTTCTTTGGGTCCCGTGGGAACTCAGTGGCACTCAGGAGTCCCTAAGAGGGGCTGGCCGCGGAGGGAAAACCAGTCCCCACCCGGGATACCCTTCGCCTCTAAGGGCTCTCCCGCCTTCCCAAGGGCCCTTCCGCTAGCGACAGACGGGCCAGTCTTGCGGTGTCCTGGCTCGGGGAGGCCGTGTGGGCGCTCGCCAGGGCCGGGCCGGGAGCCCCTGCCGTCCTGGCGCTGCGCGGCCCCGATGGGTCTGAGCGCGGGTGCCGAGCTGGCGCCCGAGCCCCGCTGGAGG
>RJWT010047408.1:0-11299 GCA_004365215.1 Cuniculus paca | reverse complement strand
TTTTATCTATGGGTTCAACCAACCACAGATCAAAAGAACTTGAAAACTATCATATCTGTACTGAAAATGTTCCTTGTCATTATTCCCTAAACAACTCAGTGTAACAACTATTTAGATAGTATTTACATTGTACTAGTTGTAATGAGTAATCTAGAGATGATTTAAAGTATATACAGAAGGATGTATTAGAATATATGCAAGTGCAAAACTGTTTTATATAAGGAACTTGAGCATCCTGGGATTTCAGAAATTGTGAAGGTATTGGAATCATCTTCTATGGATACTAAAGGATATTAGGCTAATAAATTGCACAAATAACACTGAACAGAAAAATTCAAGGACTATATTTTGGAGAAAATATTGAGTTGTTGATACTTACAGAATATCTATAAAACAAAACATTATTTAAATCAATTTTAAAATCTAGTGTCATTCTAAGGCCTTCAGACTGAAGCAAAAGTAAAGATGACAGTTTGAGAATATAAAAATCCACAGACTGAGTGGTAAAGCCCTTTATAATCTGGAAAGCCTCTTCAAGGCTGCTGCTCCACTGCAAGCCAGCTTTGCACCTTTCTAACTCCTGCAGGTCTGTGTATTTAGGGCAGTAATTTTCTGGCAAGTAAGTAAAGCTGCTCCTAATTCTCAGGAAAGTGTCATTTGTGTTCAAAACAATTTTGCTCTATACTTATCCTCTCTAGTATTCAAAATTAGAATCCCATGCCAGCTGTCTTAGATTGAGTTCCATTAGAAAGGAACTCCGAGTTGAGAATTTGCATGCAGGACATTAATGATGTGTGTCTTGGGGTGAACACTTGTGGGAGTAAAGGAAACAAGACTGGACAGAGGGGAAGACTGAACTGCAATGCAGGATCAATGAAAACATCTGCCAGTGGTGTGGGAGCTTTTGAGATGTGACATCTCCTCAAAAATGCTCACTTTGGAGAAGGAAACTGAGATTGTACACTTCTGCATCAGTCAGCCTGGATACATGAACTTCTAGACAGGGAACATGACTTTGAGTGAGACACTTTCTTCATGTGAGAACAATTTCTCGGCACTGCCTGAGCAGGCAACTATCAAACACAAGCACGCCCAAGCATTGGAGAAGGAGTACTAGATGCTCAGTGGGGAACCTGAATGACACACAACAGCATGTACAACGCCATCCTCACCTCTCCAGTACTCTGATTGTTTCCACTATCCATTAATGTAATCAACCTTTCTTAGGTATCCAACATATTGGGCAACATAAAGATGAATGTAAAATTATTCTTCAAACTATGAAAAGAAGCATCCAGAAAAATAACAGTGGATTCTTTGCTAATTGTAAACACAACTGCTTTGGAAGTGCAAATGAGGGAAAATTTTGCTTCCTAGAAAAATTCATTCTTCATGGATAATGGAAAACTTCAATTCAGTGTCTGTATATTCCAATTCCATGCTTTCCTTTGGCCTGGAATGGCCTGTTTGCTCTTTTCCCCTATGTACACCTTCTTGGTGTCTTGGACTCTGCTGCAACTCTACCACAAGTTCTGACCTTAGCGTTCATCAAGCCACCCTGTGATCTTAGCAACTTTGACTCTGCACTACCCAAGTTAGCCACAATGCGTTTTTGTCATTTACCATCTCACAGAAGCATCACATTACTCTACCTAAAGCATAGCTACACAGAAATGAATGCAGTGTTTAACGACTACCATAATGGAACTCAAAGAGATGTTAGAGGTGATCCAGACCAAAAATTCCAAATGGGAAAAATAGCCAAAAAGGAAATTGTGGCTTTCTTGAGGTCTACTATCTCACAAGGCAAAGAACTAACATTAGGGTCAAGTTCATGGATCCCCATTTGCTGCCTTACACTATCTCCAATGAATGAAATAATTCACGAGTCCTAATCTACACAAATTTAACAAAAATTTGAAGTACATGTTAGGGATAATTTTTTTCCCAAAAACATAAGCAAATTTAACCAAACTGTTAGATCTTACTTTTAATTCCTATGCAATATACAACTTCATTACACATAGATTTTAAAAAAAAAAAGTACTTTTCATTGTAGAGTCAACAAATGGTTAGGAAAAATTCATAATAAATTTATATATTCAATTGAGTTACTATGGAGAAGCTGGGAATATTTTTGTTATCTCTGTAATCTCTATATTCTGTCTCTAAAAGAGACCAAGTGCTGTGAAGAGATAAATTCATTACATTAAATAAACTGCTGGTTTGATTACTCTTGACAACTTGTATGTGTGTGTGTGTGAATTTATGATTTTTTGTTTAATAATTCAAAACAAAATGCTTTTTATCTTAAAGAAAGAAAAATAAATAAACATTACAATGAAACTGAGTTTCAAAACAGGTTAGTTGGGTCATTACAATAGTTGATACATTGCATATTGTCTTTGTAGTTGTTCAAAGTATAAGATATAGGCATGATATCTTGTCCAAACAATATTAGCACAAAACTTTATTTTCAAGGAACTAAGGGAAGCTAGCTGTGTAATTATCTTAACTATTTTGTCTATATATATATATGTATATTTTTCCCTTTTTCTTTCTTCTTTTCCCTTTTGCCCCATCACAGTTTGTCTTTTCTTTTGAACAACTTCTTCCCAATTCACAATATCTATTATACATTTTCATTCTATTTATTTGTTCAGTTTTTCACATTAGTGAGACAATACGATGTTTATGCATATTGGTCTGATTAATTTCACTTATGAGTGTGGTCTCGAGTTTTTTTTTTATATATATAATGGAGTACTACTCAGCCACAAAGAAGAATAAACTTAAGACTTTTATACATAAATGGATGCAACTCGAATTTATGTTATCTTTGTGAAAAGCTAAGTTCAAACCAGTCAAATTGAGTGTACCAGTAGTCCCAAATGTGACTGATAATTGGAATAATCCAGAGGTACCTTAAAAGATTCTGAGTTCCACTCTCTTGACATCCTCCTTGGCTAGGTAGGAAGTGAGACTCAGAGAACTGTGAATGAGACCCTCCCCAGGTAACCTTCATGAACAGTCAGGTGGAGAAATTATGCTGTTGTAAGCTCTGAGATGACAGAATTCTTTCCCACAATGGAGCAGTTATAGCAGGCAAAGTGATCCCATCTCTTAACTTGGGGCCTCAGTGGTTGGATCAGTTTCAGAGAGCCCACTGTCACAGAGCCCACAGAGAGTAAAAGCATGAAGGACATAGCAGCAAGCATGCCTCAAAAGTGACATACACAGTTTGCATGCACATCAGGAGTATCTCTGAAGATAAGCCCAAGTAATCGTCTCCCTTTTCTATCACAATATGTGATGCTGGCTCAGGTTTTCGTCTCCCCAGACATCCTCAGGCCACCAGCTCTAGAGCCTCCTCTGTTTATCTCTAATCTTCAATCTACACTTCAATGACATCTGTTACATTAGCCACATTTCCTAACTTAAAGAATGATAGTGTATTGCAAGGCCTTAAAAGATATTTGAAGTCATAAGGACATAAATAAAATAGACACTATAATCCATGCATGTATATGTGTGCACAAACTTAAAAATTTAGTTCAAGAAAGTGAACAAACTTGTATTTGATTTAAACTTGTTTGAGTAATGTTAAGTATTTATTGCAATTCTAGATAAAGCGCTACTCAAAAATTCCATCAACATCTCTAGCAACTTACTCTATCTAATTCAGAATGATTAAGTTCTTTTAGGCAGTAAATATTAAAATCTCCTTAGAGCAAAGGTCCCTTTTCTCCAGCTGTGTTAAATAAGATTTCTCATGTAAAAAAATACGGACTTCTATCCATTCTATAGCAACAAAGTTGATTTTAAATGGATAAAACTACAGAAATCGAGTTCCATTCCCCAAGCACTACACAATTACCAAATAATAGGGTCTGATTGCTTCAAGACAAAAACCTGATCTCATTAGTACCTGCTGTTTGGATAAAATGAAGACAATTATATGTGAAGGGTACTGTGTTTTGGAATTGCTAATTAATTATACATTATTTATTGAAAATGCAGTGCTTTTCTTGTACTGTAGCTAGGAAAACAGAGGAACTGCAAACTTAAATACTAACTGAGACAGGCTAAAATGTAGTGAACTTCAGTCATTAGTTTAAATTTTGATGCCTTTGATGAAAATGAAACAACTTTACATCCCTAGTCTCAACATCTTTCTCCTTTATGAGTATGAACTATCAAAATCTAACCATGTGGAAGGGAAATTACTCTGTCGTCTGACAGGTTTTAGCTAAGCCAAGCTGGACTGGGTGGTTTAATTATTTTACAAAGGTAAATAATACATAGACATATAGATAGATAAAATGTACATAGCAAATAAATGACCTCCCAGCCCAAACCAAGGGGCCAGTGACAGAAAAAAGAGAGTAGCAACTTGACATGGGCTGAGTTCTGACAAACTGAATTGCTTTTCTACCTTTGCTTTAGTGCTGTAGAAATGTGCCCATGCTAAAGTTAATTCATTGTTTTTAAGAAGAAATGGGATCTCCTCACAGGGGAGGCAAAGAGTAAAGATTTCCAGTTCCTACATTTTCCTCTCTTCGTGACTGAGATATCTACAATTGCTTTCACAAACAAGTTGTATCAGAAACATTTCTCTATCCATTTGGGAGCCAGGTCTTAAGAGAGTAAAAAGTTCCACTTACTTTCTGTTAGAGCATTCAACCCTTGGAACCCAACCACTATGCTGTGAAAAAGTCCAAGCAGCTCCATGGAGAAATTATGAAGAGACAAAGGCATCTGACAGGCTCCTGATCAACTCCTGGACAACACTTAGTACCCACTTTCCAGCTATCTGAGGGAGCCATGTGGGAACTCAATATCTAGTTCCAAGCATTCCACTTCTCCTGACACTACATGGAGAGAGTTGAGACAACCTACCTAGACCCACCCAAATTGCAGATTAGTGAACAAAATAAATTTTGTCATTGCTTCAAGCTGCTAAGTTTGAGGTTATTGCTATTAATAAATGAATGATATAATAATAGATGCATATTATTTCTAATAGATAATATTGAACTGAAGTAGTTCACCAAGAAAAGGGGGGCTTCAAAGTCATGAACTATTACCTGAAAGCAGCTACTTGAAGTGCCAGCATCAATAACTCAAATCACAACGGTATTAAAGTCCTGTGAAAAATGCAAAACCCACAGAGACTAATGAGTCAGAATCATGGGAGTGGCAGAGCCAGATACCCACAGTTTTAACAAGCTGCGATTATTGTGCGGCCTAGTGTTCCACCCCCAGCAAAACAACCACCCTGTAAAAAACTAAATGACAGAAGAAAATTTGCAAGTAAACCAGACAGAGATTCCTGGAATATATGTGTTCTAGAAGAAAAAAATAGAACCCAACAGACAGACATTTAAAAATAAGAGAAAATGAGACCAGGTATATTGCAAAACATGGGTAGGGAGTTTATTATGAAACTGGTACATATTAACAGGGTATTCAAGTCCCAGGATATTTTTAAAGTTAAATAGGAATAAATTGAACTGGAGACAAGAGTAACAAAGCTATTTTTTTCTTTTTATAGTGACTGGATAGCTATAAACAATAGATTGGATGGGTGGATGGATGGATGACCACTTCAAATCATAACCGCTTTTCTTTATTTAAATACTATTTTTATTCATCAAAGATATTTGTGCATAGACCAGACTCCTGTAAGACAGTCATCTCACCTTTCATCATAAAATGAAAGGGAAAAAATTGCCACACTGCCTCAAATTGACTTTGAAATGACATAGGACATGAATAAATTGAAGTACTACTCATCGTGTTTCAATTACTAAAAGCAAAATCATCCATCAAAGGAAAAGCAAGAATCCTATTGTAGATATATACAGTGTATGTATATTTGATGCTTAAGGTGACGAAAGGTGTCTCTGAAAGCTACAAATAGAAGGGATCTAAGATTCACCGCAGAACATAGATATACTTTCAGAACCCAGTATTAGCTTTATTTCACTTTGGGCTTTTAGCCTTAGTTTTAAATTACCAGGCACAATATTATCAACAGGCAAATGGTGTTTTGGGGGCCACTAATCAGGTAGTATCTAAGGTTTATATTTAAATGTTACTGCCTTATCCCACTAACAAAAATGAACAAATCCAGATTTTTACCTCTGTATTCAATAATCTGAAGCAAGGACTAAATCTGAGTTTTCATCATAAATTCAAGATTGATATAAATAGTAAACAGCATTAATAAAAGAATTAAATAATCGGGTAATAAGAGTAAACAAACAACATAGATCCTTGTAAGATTATAAGGGCTTCAGTAATATAATTTGCCTTATATCCTTCCAAAGTTAAATTCTCTTTGGCTTCTTACAGTCTTTATCATCAGTTTTTTCTGATTGTTAAATTGTGTCACTTTCATACCTTGATTTAATAGTTGCCTGTAGAATTATAAAAGTATCTGCAAATACAACAACAAAAGCAGTTGCATTGCTGAAAATCTTGTGCTAGAAAATAAATTACGAAACTCCCACTTGACTTTCACATTTTAAAAAAATTTTATTATAATATACACTTTTATTTTAGATTTTGACTATAACACATGATGCCCTGTAACAGTAAAATATAAAGAAGATTTAGCAAATGTATTAAATGCGATCTTTGATCTTCGAATGTCAACTTTGTGAGTGGCACAAAGTCTGGCCCTTTCTAATTATCTTAAAGATTTCCCTTATGTAAAACTAAAAGATGTAACAGCAGCTGCTTTTATCACATACTTAGAATTACATGGTTTTCTGCCACCATGAGAACAGAAAGCCAACGAAGTTGTCAGTGTGAGTCAAGCTGTCTCACTATGGAGCTGAGCAGGGACCTCCCTCTGCATCTATCCCTAGCTTTGGGTCATTGCCTCAGATCTTCATGGTGAAGTCCAGGTTGAAGATGAATCTATTTGGCATCAACTAATTTCCAGAGGTGATCAAGATACAGAACTCAGGGTCCAGCACAGAAACTTAAGTATCATTTAGTCTGTTCCAGGAGTTAAGGACAAAAATGTCCATATGATGAGTGAAACCTAAACCTTTTAGTAAACTAAAAACCAGTTTTCCTGAAAAGTGGAAGTGTGATAGGTATATTCATTATTAAAGCAAGTAAATGCAATTTCTGCTAAGTTCACTCTCAGAAGAGACAAAAATTCATAGTTTTTGTATGTTTGACATTCCCCCAAGATTCCATTCTTTGTTTTCTAAGAAAATATTAGTAAGCCTTCCCCAGTGTTAGAACCTTGTGAATGACATTGTGTTTAATGAACCAGCATTTATTTTTAATGAATTCTATCTTCTTTCTGTCTTCACATACCTGCAAATTATTTAAAATGTTTGAAGTAGATTCTATACATCTTCATGAGTTAAAAAGTAACACCATCTCCATTTACAGTTAAAACATTATTTTACGATTCCTTTAAAGCAGTGATTGATGATTGTATAATGATCACAAGTGCTAAACTGTTCAGTGGATTTTCAGTAACACACAGGCAGAAAGAAACCCCACAATTAGTGAAAAGTAAATTAAAGAATTTTTTCCTATTCCTGAAATTCTGGTAAGATTTTAAACTCTCTTTAAAAGATTTTAATTTTTCAGCAAAATGGATTTTATTCTGCAGATGAAAACAGTGTGTATGGCATTGTACTACAGAACCTGAACACTGAGACATTGTTGGTAATCAGACAACGGTGTGTTTCTATTTGAACTCTGTAGCTCAACATTAGGCTATCAAGAGAGATCTCAAATTTAGATTGTTTAGCTGTATAGATGATTTGGTTGTGTAGTCTGTGTTTATTAAATGTCTACTACGTGCAAAGGCACATCCTAATGATGGTAGGAATGATGAAAGTAAGGATAATCTCCCTTAACTCTTAAGAACTTGACAGGAAAACAAAATTTATATGGATAAAGTAGTAAACACTCAGATACAGAAGTATGCAAAGGTATCAATACATGTAGGGATGCACTATTCACAGTGTTTCTCTGACCACCAGAGAAGACAGCTGAGATGTTTAGAAAGAGATTTGTGGATCTGGTAGAAACTTAATTAGAAATGGAAGATGCAAACAAGCGAAAGTGTGTAACTAGGGTAACTCTCACATTATCCCGTAATTGTCTTATTTGATGTGTAAATGTTATTCTGCTTCCAAGTGTCTGCGTAAATTTCGGCCAGAGAAAATTCATTCTTCAGATAGGGAAGATAAGAGCACTGGTTTTCAGAGAGCTATTGATCACATATATGGATGTCTTTTGCAATTAGCTAGAAACATTTTCATATATTTATTTTAATTTACATGGAATAACCAAAGAGCAAATCCCTTAGCATTTGAAAAGTTGATTTCAAATTATTCAAGTAAAAGGTAAATATGATGGAAGTCCTTCTGCTATTAAAAGACAATATTCTTGTGCCTGAGAGTCACTGGAATAATTTGGACTCTTGCAGTAGAAAAAAAATGAGTATTTCTTTCAAACTTTGTTAGTTTGGGATAGCTAGGAAAAAAATTTCAATACACACTGGGATCTTCTCCTGCCATAAACCCAAGTACAATGGTTATTGGGATTTAACTTCACACCTGAGCACTACCGAATGTAAACTTTTCTGACACTCTTTCATCCTCCTCCTATTTCCATTCCCATCTGACAGCAGAAACCCTACAGTGATGTGATATTTATGTCTTATTGTTTTGATTCTGTTCTTCTCTCTTCTTTTCCTGATAGACAATCAATTTTATTTCCCTTATTTATGCATACTCTCTCTTTTTAAAATCAACCTTAAATATGTTAAAGCTGACAGACTATCATATTTAAAGACTTAGGAAAAAAGGTTGCCTATGTTTTAAAAAATAGACTTTCATACCATCACAGAGTGAAATACATGCAGACCACCCATGCCTCTTTCAAATGAATTAGCGTATCCTGATAAACCTCTTACAAGTTACAGGAAAAAAATATTTCTATCTGAAGTATGTGTCATATAAATATAATGAGAAATGGTCTTTCAACTGGAAGAACAAAGACATTTATAAAATTTCTTTACCACGCCCAGGGGTCACATTTATTTGTAGTATTTTCTCTCTAGATTGTGAACTAGATTGAGGATAGAAATGAATGTCATTTTCATGCTCACATATTCACATCCACATCAGCTACTCATAGCCCTGCTTATAGTAGGTATTCTACAAATATTTTTGAATGAATGAATATTTATAAGTAGAGGCCAAGTTTTTTTTAGTATCATTAACAGAAAAAAGTATTTCTGACATACATCTTTTTAAGCACATTATCCTTCAATTTCTAGCTTCTTGTAAAAAAAAAGTCTCAAAAAGATGTTGACTTATTTAGTGTCTTGGTTATGCCATTATTTAACATAATCTTCTCAGTTTCACTCTAGACATAGCCTTGAGGCTATGGAAAAATCAATTTTCAATTGGAAAATGTGGTTTTACCTGTCTTTAGGGTTTGATTTATTTAAATCAGAAGAGTCTGGGAAAAAGCAATCAATGAGAAAGAAAGAAATCAAAGTGGATAATTTTCTTTCTTCTGGCTCCTGTCCATTTACTCTATTCTCAATATTTCTTTCTGTGAAGAGTCCTCCAGAGGGCCAGGTTGCCCAAGAGGATCAGATTGATAATATCTTTGCTGTTCTGGTGCTGATAACATTCCAGGATGAAGAAGTTCTGCAACAATTCCACACAAAGCCAAACCTGCTGGGGTAATTTCTCTACTCATTTTAATAGTATTATTTTCAGTCTTACATTAAAAAGTTGCCAACTCACCCCACCTATATTCATCAGTTTTCTGTAACTGTGGCAAAATACAGAGAAAAACACTTAAAGAGAGAAAAGATTCTTTTGGTTCATGGTTTCAGAGGTTTTGGTCCATGGTTGGCCAGTTCTACTGCTATGGGCCTGAGATGAGGCAGAGCATCAAAGTGGAAAGGCATGGCAGAGGAAAGTTGCCCACCTCATGGCACCTGAGAAGCAGAGAGAGTAATAAAGAGCCAAAGTCACACCCCTGAAATTTACTCCTTCAACTAGACCCCAGTTACTGTTTCATCACCTCTGAATGATGCAATCAGAGTACAGTCTTATCAATGAATTAATTCCCTTAACGAATTGAGCCCTCAGAATCCAATCAGCTCCCAAAGGTGCCTCAGCTTACAACCAAACTTTCAACATAGTGCACGCTTTGAGGGGATATTTTGGATAACAGCCATAGCATTTTGCCACATACCTCCAACTGAAAGGAAAACATAACTATGGTGAAAGGAAGGGAGAGAGAGGAGGAAAAGGGAGAGAGGGAGGGAGGGAGCAAAGTAGAGAAGGAGGCAGAGTAAAGGGGAAACAGAGAGAGAGGAGAGAGAGAAGAAAAAAGAAAAAGGAAAGGAAGAGAAAGAAAGAAAGACAAAAGGAAATGTGTATTGCTTCTATGGCTTTGGGAGAATATTTGAGAAAGAAGAATCACATGAACAGGTATGCAAGTGTGAACAACACTTCATCATCTGAGTACCTCCGGAACAATGATGCATATGCTTTTGTTACACCTTTCATTTTTCCCAGGAACTTGTAAATTGAAGAGGCCAGTTACAGTCCACATATCCACCACAGCCAGACCTTTGTAGTCAGCAGCATAAAAAATCCCCTAAAGAATAGTATGTCCTAACACACTCAGCCACCTTATCTTTGACAAAGGGACCAAACATGTTCACTGGAAGAAAGATAGCCTCATTAAGAAATGGTGTTGGAAAAACTGGCTTTCCATATGCCGAAAACTAAAATTAGACCCAAGTCTATCACCATACATTAAACTAAAGTCAAAATGGATCAAAGATCTAAACATTAAAACAGAAACACTAAATATGCTGGAAAACAAAGTAGGTAGAAATCTTGAAAACATAGGGGTAGGTGGAGAATTCATGAACAAAAGTCAAACTGCATGAGAAACACTTCCCAGAATCAACAATTGGGATCTTGTCTTGTTAAAAAGTGTTTGCATGTCAAAAGAAATCTCCAACAGAGTGAAAAGAAAACCCACAAACTGGGAAAAAATTCTAGTCAACTGCCCTTCGGACAAAGGTCTTCTATCTAGAACATATAAAGAATTAAAAAATATCAGGCCCTTGAAATTCAAAGACCCAATCCAAAAATGGGCATCTGAGATGAAAACACACTTCTCAGCTGAGCAAATACGAATGGCAAATAAATACATGAAAAAATGTTCAGCATCATTGGTCATTAGAGAAATGCAAATTAAAACAACTCTGAGATTTCATCTC
>RJWT010047407.1:0-11308 GCA_004365215.1 Cuniculus paca | reverse complement strand
GTAGAAACCTACTCATGTATAAAAGAAGATAACCTCAAGGCTCTTGTAGGTAGATAGAAACAACTGGCAATAGTACTCATGGATGTAATGGATCAGAGTCACAAGGGTGAATTTTGTGTTGTCTCCATAGCATAACAACCTAAACGTGTTAGTGGGATCCAAAATGCACAATACATATTGGGAAAGTCAAAGGGGAGGAATTATCTAAAAAGGGAAGGAAATGACCACTATTAATCTATTATTATGACTTGAAATTCAGATTGTATTCATAGTTCTGATTAGTTTCATTTCATTCTGATTTGTTTGATTTTATTATACTTGATGGCATGGGCAGCTATTTTAAAGATAACAAAATGCATAATTGCAGCCATCGAGGATGTCCAATTATCTTGTTTAGAAACCCTGTATGGCTTTCATTGTTTATTTTGATTGATTTTACTCTATTCTATGTGGTTTGATTGTAATATGTCTGAAGGTGTAGGCAACTATTCTGAAGATAACAAATATTATGGTAGCCAATGCTGTTTTGCTAGTATCTTGAAATTCTGTATTGCTTACATTGTTTTGCTTTGTTTGTTTTGCTTTGTTAATTTTTGTTTTGTTTCTACTGTTTTAGTTTGTTGTATTTTGTTTGATTTTACTTATCCCTGATGGTATGGGCAGGTATACTGCAGATAACAAGAGACATTATGGAAGCCTTACTGATTGCTTTTTACCCTGTTTAAAAGTCATGTACCATGTTCATTGCCTTGTTTTGATTGACTTTACTCTGTTTTGTTTTGTTTGGTTGTATTCTTTTCAAAAAAAAAACAACATCTAATGTGAGTCATTAAAACGTCAATAGTATAGGTGTTAGAACGAGACTTTATTTATTTATTTATTTATTTTTTTTTTTGTGGCACCGGGGATTGAACTCACGACCTTGTGCTTGCCGGGCAGGCGCTTAGACTGCTGAGCTAGATCTCCAGCCCTCCAGACTTTATTTTTAACTTATTTTCCTGGAGAAATTTAAGATTTAATTGTTGTGTTGTTTTTAAAAATGATTTTAAAGTTATCATTTTGAAATCATGTCAAACTATAGAAGAGTTGTAAGAATGGTACAAAGAACTTTCATATCCTTTCTTCAGGAATATCAATTGTAAAAAATATTACCACATTGTCTGTCATTGTTTTATCATACATGTTTTCCTGAATAATTCGAGACTTACTTGCAGAAGTGGTACTCCTTCACCCTCAAATGCCTCAACATCTATTTCCTAAGAACAGCACATTCTATTTAGAATAATCAAATTTGGTTGTTGGTTGGGTTACATCCTTTCTGGCCATCTTGCCTCCCCTTCCCAGCTCCAGAATTTGATCAAGGGTCTCATATTACATTTAGTTGTCCTGCCACTGTGATTGCCTTTACCTTGGTCTTTCATGACATCTGATTTTGGAAGATGCTGGTTTTGAAAATGCTCCTCGATTTGGGTTTATTTGATGAGTGGCCTTATGGTGGAGTGTAATTAGAGCTTTAGACTTCATAACTTAATCCTGCCTCAGGATGGAAGATGCTTAGTGACTGCACCTTCCAGCCACTTCTCTCTATTGCTTCAGAGCAGCTACCTGTTAAAGGGAACATGTTAAGAAACAAATTCACTTTGGGCCATTCATGACTGAAGCCCGTCCCCCTACTTATGAAACCTGCTGGGGATCACTGTATTTTAAAAGCAAAATTTATTAACCCAAAGGAATGATACAAAACACTTTCTTAGTCAAAGAGGTTCATAGTTTTAATTGCAAGGGTGGGCTGCTCATCACATAGGCAACCCTGTGCCTGCTGCAGGGTGAGGCATGATGTGACTTTCCTTGAAGTCACAGAGGACTGGCCTTGCTGGGCGACCGAGAGAGCAGCCTGCTTTGCAGTGCATGCAGCGATGGATCATTTACTGGTCCTGTCTGCCTGAGATTTGCTTATTACCCAGCAATACCTCCAAGGGGCTGGATTTCAGAACTTCAGAGAGTTTACTTGCAATAGTCCTTGAAACCAGGTGTGGTAATGCATGCCTGCAATCCCATCACTTGGGAGACTGAGATAGGAGGATTGCTGTGAGTACAAGGCCAGCCTGGACTACAGTGAGAACTTGTCTCAAAAAACAACCAAAAAATTTACATAAGTCCTAATGTTTAGGGTGAAAATGCCCAGCTGAAGCCAATTGTTTCTGGGCAGCCAGGGCACTGTGAGCCTCGAGGACATAGGTGTGGGTGAACAGGGCAGGATAAGGAGTAGGGGCAGAGATGGAAGGGGATTCACAAGCAAACCTTTCTGTTTCCTCACATTTCCCCAAGGATGGCTGCCATAGCTTGGATTTGAAGTGTTCCCCAGACCTCATCAGCTAAAGGCTGGTGGTGGACTTTGAAGGAGGTGATCGGCCCAGGAGGTGCTGACTTCTTTAGGTGGGTGGACCATGATATGATGGTGGCATTGGGGGCAAATGCACACAGGAGGTAGCTGAAGAGAATGGTCATGGGGGTGTGGTAACCTTGGATAACCCCTTCTGCTAAGGCTCTTTCCTTCTTCTTCCTGGAGAGCAACTTTCCTCCTCTACACCTCCCGCCATGATGCTCCACCTCCCCTCAGGCCACAGCTGTGGAACAAGTGGACCATGAACTGAACCTCAAGAATTGTGAGCCAAAACTTCCCCTCCTTTCAGGTGTTATTCTCAGGGATTTTGTCGTGAGGACAAAAAAGGTAACACAATAGCCCATTTTTGGTATGTCCTGAGCAATCAAAGACCAGGTAAGGTTTATTTCAAAATAGTTTCTTGATAATGATTTCAAATAAGTTTTTATGTAAACCTATAAATTCAAAGCAAATATCAGTTCTAATAATTAATATTTAGTGCCAAGCAAGTGAAGAAATGAGTTTTTTCTCTTGTGTCATTTGATGGAGCAAGGGAGCCCAGCACAATGAGCTTATACGTCTCTCCTCCCAGGCACCCCCTACCTTGAGTCTGTATCTTTGGTTTTTGATTGATTGATTGATCGATTGTCTTCATAGAAGCAATAGCAGCATCCTTTGCACATCATTCTTTTTTTTTTTGAGACAATCATTTATTTATTAGACAGGGCAAGATCATTTAAAGAAAGGAAACATATCCAAAGAAATGCGTTTAGCTTGGTGTTACAAGCATTGATGTTCACAACAAACAACACTACTCAATACATCATGGAAACAGGCCACATACAACCAGGAAGATGCTGTCATGCCACTCAATAAGCTGCAATGCTTAGGAAACAATTAACTAGTAGGGAGTTACAGAGCTTGCGTCTCCAATTCATTGATCTGCATTTTGCACATCATTCTTGAGAGGACAGAGTAGAAGCCACTGACCACTTGGGTGGGGAAGTAAAGCCCCCCTGCAAGGGACAAGGAACAACCAGGCCATGAGTGCAGCCCATGGGACCCATTCCTCACACTGCACCCTGAGAATGTACCTTCCCTGTAGTTGAGTGACCTTTGCCCATAGAGTCCCAAAGTTTGCAGGATACCAACGTGACTTTTTAGTCAAGCTTTGGTGTGTGAATCCATGCTGAAAGTTTAGGGGAAGTTTCATTTCAGCTCACAAATGTCTGACCACAATAGTGAGGAACTTATCAAGTTGATCACACCACCTGCTTCAAAAGTTACCATTAAATTTGGATATTACAGTTAAAGGTAATTATTTGTGTTAGATTATTCAGTTTATAACTATGAAAGTACAAGAAGCATAAAAGTAAAAATATATCTGTAGTCAGATTCCGCACACTTTTTTGCTTTATTGTTTATCATTTCTTTTAAAGTTCACTTTGTAAATTTACCTTGCTCACTAAGTTTCCTACAGAATATAAAAAAAGAGTGTCATTCATGTCTTCGTTGAATCAGTGATCATTCTTTAAATGTTCTCCCCTGTAATTTAGAAGAGAGGGTTGATTCTCCAGGCTCTCAGTGTGGATAGGAATGATTGGAACATCCTCTTTTAGGAGTTTATTTGCATTAATTCCCTGTGGGATAAGAATGACATAGTTACTGCCCTAGTTTACAGACGGAAATCACCTATGATCCATCGTCTTTGAGCCTGTGGAGAATGATTTCTAGTCATGGCCATCGAGTTGCTTCATGTTCTCATTCCACAACTCTAGCTTCAAGAAGGACATGGAATCTTCCCAGGCCTTGTCAGAGGCCAGGTCTCCTCCTGCTTCTCGAGCTCAGGCCTCTCCACTCCCCAGTCTCCTCCGAGGAGCTTCCCCCGCGGAGCTCTGTCCCCAGGAAACATCGCCCTGGAGCCAGGCAGCAGCGTGGCCAGAACCACAGCTGCCAGGGGAAGCGGCGGCCACAGTCCGGAGGGAGGAAGGCCCTGCCTGGGAATCTGGGGGGCACCCTGGGCCACTGTGGGAAGAAGAGCACGGGCGGTCTGGGTGCCCTCGTGATGGGCCGGGGCCAGGTCACCGGGCGGCTTGTGGCAGGTGGTGGGGTGAGCGTGAAGATCTGGCAGTCTGTAGGGGGGGCGTTGTGTTGTGCGCCTCCAGGAGGGACAGCCAGCCCCCATGCTCCTGTGGGAAGGAAAATGCAGTCAGCAAGCCGCCTGGAAACAAAAGCAGACGGGAGTGGTCTTTCAGGTGGCAAGGCGGTGGGGGGAATGGGGAAAGAGAAGCAGAGATATCAGAAAGCATGTTTGGGAGCGCTGTAAAGGTCCAGTGACAGGAAATATGGCCACCTTGTGACCCAGGGTTCCAGCCTGGGGAGGGGAGCCGGACAAGTGAAGGTGTTTGCATGCAGAAAAGCCGGCAGCCCAAGGCATGACAGCTCGAGCCTGGGCGACCAGCGGCATTGCTAAGCACATCTGTGCGTGAAACAGTACTGGCAGTGACAAAGAAGAACCACGCACACCCGCAGCGATGTCGGCGGACCCCACGGAGCTGTGCTGAGCAGAAGTTAGACAGCAAAGCACACAGACTGTGAGAGTCCACTTACGTGATGTTCAGGTTAAAGCAAACCAGGCAAAATACTGTTCGGCGCTGAGCTAGGGCGGGTATTAATTAGTGGAAGCAGTAACCGCAGAGCTCTTTGGAAATGTTCCATATGTGATCCAGGTGGTTGTTTAAATGGATCTTGCTCTCTCTCAGTCTCTCAACCATAGGAGATGATTCAGTCTTACATTACTCATTCTTTTTGATAAATTCTAACCTTTGGGATTAAAACTACCCAGAATTTAGTCACTAAAGAGGTCAGCCTCTCTATTAAGCTGCATCATGATATTTTGCTCTCAGACAGGGTTTACCTAACTCTTTTTGCTATTCAGTAAATTGCTGCTAAAAGCAAATGAACCCCTCCCTGCCTCTTTGGCTCATCTCACTTTCTGGACCCTGGGGTCACCCTCAACCCCAGGGGGCTTGGGTGCTAGAGTCTGCCAGGCAGATTTTCTCCCTGGGGGCTCAGGATCAAGCTATGCACTGGTCCCATTCCACACCCGGGTATGTGGGCAGGACCACATGAAAACACGTTCCTCCAGGAGACCCAGTGCCTGCTGATTCTATCAGGTTGCTACGTGGTAGTATAAGTGCTCTCAAAAGTGGCTGTCATGGGGATGGATTTAGGAGCCTGTTACAGCTCACAAAGTTAGGGCCACACATCTGTGTGAGTTGAAACCATGTATAGTCACTACCTTTAGCTGACTCAACCCTCTCACCAGTCCTTTTGTTTATCCTTGTGCCACTCTTCTCTGTCTTCATAGTCTTTGCGATCGACTCAAATCTCCTCCAACACTTTCCTTCATTCGTTTGAAGAATCCCCTCCACCTAAGTAGATCACTTATCTGCTCCTTTCTGATGGAAAACAGAGGTGATTTGCCAAGAACTTCTTTGGTTCCTCTTCTGTCCTTAGAGACAAGTCCACAGTATGGAGCTATCTAACCACCGGACTGCTCCCCTCCACAAGAGCTACTCTAGCGAAAGTAGTCACTGGGGCTGGGATTCTATGAAGTTGGTTTAGATGCCTGGAGCACCATTTTTTGCCCCTCCCCTGGCTCTCCCGTCTAGACTCCAAGCCCAGACTCCCGGGGAGCTCTCCCTCCTGGAAGGCGGGGGAGGCCTCTCACGGTTATCCCCATAGCTAGGATCAGCCCCATGACTGTCATGTGGCAGGTGTCTTCCTGTCCCACTAATCTGCCCTTGGGACCATCTTGTCAACCAACTGCTGTCTCCCCAACCCTAGCTCAGAGCATGCTGTATAGCTGAGCTGATCGAGAGCAATCCGTGTCTACAGTCACCACAATCCCTGTGCCACCCTCTCAGGGACAGTGAGATTTTTCCAGATTTCATATCAACAAGCCACTCAAGGCATGGAGGGTCAGAGATGGGAATTCTGCAACCCGGAGACCCAAGGGGGTTGGCATCGAAGCACAGATGAGAGACATACTGAGAGGCTGAGCGGCGCGGCGTTCAAGAGCGCAGGCTGCCGAGCTGGGCTTCCTAGGCTCTGGTGTTTAATAACTGACCACGAGCAGCTTCCTTAGCCTCAAGTCTTCCTCCTCATTTGTACAAGGAAGAAAATAATGATACTTGTCGTATTTGCTTGTTGTGAACATATGTGAAATAAGATGTGTCAAGCCCCGGGAACATGGCCTGCCGCGTAGCATGCCATTTTGGACGGGCGAGCTGGCTTTTGTTAGCCATGAACAGGAGGGAAAGATTCTGCCAGCATGAGCCCCAATCCTTGGACCAATCTGGTTACATCTTACGCATGATCATGCATTAGGACGAGACTAAAGGACGCAGAGGTTGTAAGAACAGGGTCTCCATGGAGAGCAGGGGCCATTGATGCTGCCGGTCACAGCCAGTGTCCTCAGAGCTGGTATAGTTTCTGGTCTACAGCAGTGCTCAGTACAAGTTTGATGAACTCAGTGAAAGTCAGGCAGACATTGACCATTCCTCTTTGTGTATTTCTGTGGTACTCCAAAAGTATTTAATTTCAGTCTCAGAACATTTGCAGTAACAACTTATATCTAAAATTAGAATATAGTAGAACAAACCCAAAATATAGCTTGAAGTTTGGATATCAATTTTGAATGGGTTTATTATAGTCTAGACAGGAAAGTCATAGCACATCAACAACTAGCACTTTTTAAAAAGGGTAACGATGAGAAGGTCTTTTTTATAATTACCCGTACTCTGTGGTTATTTGGGTAGACAATAACTGGTTCCTAGTGGACTATGGCGAGTTTGAGAGGAGAAAGCTTTGTTCTTTTTTGTCATTGTTTGTTTGGCAAACTCGTTCTTGATGTTTAAGTCAAGTACCTGACACACAAAGTCTTAAAGAAATGTTCGTATGTTTCCAGAGTTGCACCAGAGAAAATCTCAGCCGTGACTGCCTTTAGAATGGCTGCAGCTCAATTCGCTTTGTGGGCTCCTGGCATGACCAGTGGCTGTAGTCAGAGGTCTACTTTGAAGATCAAGCATTTGAAGTCTCGGAGAATATCCACAGCCTCTTCCCACTCCATGCTGTCCAGATCATGAGTGGGTTCCCCCGTCGGGGGCTGTGTCAGATGCAGAAATGACAGGCACAGAGCTGCCCAGAGAGTAAAGAGGCTGCGACATGGACACCACAGGGCAGAGTGGTGTCCTGCCTATCCGGGGGAGGCACAAATTTCTGTGTGAGCACAAAGGCATCAGGGGAGAGAGTGCCACTTAAAAACAACGTGTCCTTTTTTTTTGGTAGTCCAAAGAGTTAAATGCTTTATTCAATTAAATTTGGAATAGATCTCTCTCTCTCTCTCTCTCTCTCTCTATATATATATATATATATATATTGCAAATTTAAACTTAGACATTACTGACACATGCAACTAAACATGACATGGTTGAGTTTGGTTAGAAACTCAAGCCTTAGGAAATAATGTGTCTCAAGAAAGACTGTGAAAGAAGTTCAAATGAAGCGAAACTGCAACACATAGAGGTGAAAGCAAGAGGAGGGAGAAAGAGTGAGAGTCTGAGGCCATGCATGCCCTGTTTGAGGACCTGGGACACAGACGGGGGACACAGATCCAGGACACAGACAAATGACCCCAGACTGGAGCCAGCTAAGGGTATGGGAGAGACGGGCCTGAAGGACCAACAGCCATGGTCAGGAACCAGACCGCATGTTCTGTTGGGGTTTTAAACACGAACAACAGAAATCTCTCACAAGGGAAATCGCTCATGTGAGCAGGACTTATTTAGCTATGGATTTCCCAAGCTTCTCAGAGAGTGGCTGTGGCTCTGCGAGGACACCTTTTTTCCACGACGTGGAGAGGAGGAGGGGTGGCTAGTTCTTTTTAAAATCCTGCATCTGGATGTCACCTGTTAGCTGGTGACAACTGGGGGGGCATCTTGGGACCAGCAGATGTTGGCTGTAACCTGTGCCCCTCATGCCCTGGTGGCCAGCATTTGTGCCGTCTCCGCGTGTCCCACAGCCAACTCTGACAGCCCCTCTCCAGCCTGTCCTGTGCTCTGTGGATGAGGAGAGGGAGTCAGGGGCCCCCAGAGCCACCCACAGCGTCTCTAGTCCCAACAGCACCCAGCTTGAGAACTAAGGTGAGCTGTGGGAAATGCTGGCCTCGGGCCCCCAGGATCTCCTTCCCTTTCTTTTCCCTTTCTCTGTTCTTCCTCATCCTTGACTTTCCCCAGGGGTTTGCAAACCAACTCCAAGGCTCAGGTCACTGAGAGATTTGGCAGTGGGGCAGGAAGAGAGAACAGGAACAGTGGAGAAATTAGTCTTGTGTCTTCCTAGAAGGAAACCCATGCCAGCGCTCACTGCTGCAATTAAAGCCCAAGAGCAAACATTGCATACAAACGCCTGTGCTGCGAGTGAGGTAAGGATCTGGGATTCGAGGAGGCAGGTGTCAGCCTCACACTATCATATCCAGGATTTGTGCAGCATTCCAGTGGGGAGGGAGAGCTCCCCACGACCACCCACGAGGTCCTGATGGCCCTGAAGCACCAAGTACTCTGACACTGTCACTTTACTAGGTGAAGTCAGAGAGGTTGTGCATCTGAGACCAAGATCTGGGTCTGCAGACCACAAAATCCAGCCCCTCTCCCTTAGCCCCAGAGGCTGCTGGAGGTGGCGGAAATGGTTCCCGAGATGGGGCGTGTAATCACGGAGGCAGCTTTTCTTCCTGAGCCTTGTTAATTAGCAGAGCCACATGCAAGTAAAAACAAAGCCCTTACCTTGTGCCATGGATGCCGCCAGCCAGCAGAGCAGTGCCCAGTGGGAGCAACAGCGCCCGAGAGCCATGGCTTCTCCGGTGGCCACTGCCCTGACATGGTACGGCTTTAAAGGGGAGTGGGTGAGTCACGCGGCCTGGGCAGGTGGTTTGCATCTGCAGCTGGACCTCAGCCGCCAGGCTGCGGCGAGGCTGTGAGGTGGCGGGAGATTCCAGACAGTGTTCATCAGCCAGAGCAGAGCGTCTCCAGATGACGGCAAACGTCGCTCATCTTTCCAGGCTGGGCGGCCACGCCCTCCTTGTACTTCAGGTCCCCTCTCCCCGCCACCTCATAGTCTCCAGTCTCTAAGCCGGGTGCAGGGACTCAAGATCATTGTCCTCCCTGTAGGAGGTGATTGGGGGACCCAAGGCTGCCTCTGGTCGTGGTGCTCATTCTCCCAGCTGTGTCCAGGAGGCCAGGGCAGCAGAGTAGAAGACTGACTTTCTCATGGCCCTCAAGGTCACCGTGTAAGCAACAGTGTAAGACTTGGGGTATAACTATCACTGTCGCCCCAGGGAGGACATGCGCACCTGTGCCTGCTGCAGAGGCAGGGGCTGTGGCCCCAAGGCTCAGGTCAGGAAGAATCAGGCCTGGGCTTTGATTCTCCCCGGAAGGAGGCCCTGGCAACCTGCTGGACTTGCTGAGCCGGGGTGCTAGACAGCAACAGAGTTGGCTGGGTGAGGAGGTGTTCAGCTCACGGTCCAGAGGCTCCAGGCCGTTGGCACCGGGCTCTGTGGCTGGGGGCCATGTTGAGGGCACCATTATGGCTTAGGAGCAAAGTGCCCACTTTGCAGGGTTCAGGATAAAAGGGGAGAGAGAAAGGGCTGGCTCCCAGTATCCTGTCAGGGGTGTGTGGTGCCCGGCTCCCTTCCCCAGCCTCACCTCTCAAGGTTGCACCACTGCCTGAATGCCACAGGCTGGGGATCAAGCCTTCACCACGAGGAGCTCTGCAGATGACCAAGTCCAAGTCTAACACACACCTCCCAGGTGAGTAAATGGAGGAGACGCCCGGCTGGCAAAGGGTGTTTGTGGTCGTTATTAAGTAATAACAGCCCACATCAGAATTTCTTCCTTTGTACTTCCCAATCCTCCCATCAGTCAAATGACCTCCACTTTGGGTCTTCCTGGATAGCACAGAAAGAACAAAAGTGAGCCCTACTGCGGCCCCTTCTGTGAAGCTCTGGAAAGCTGTGTGAGGAGCTGGCTCTCCCAGACCGATGTGGTCACGCAGAGGAGAAAGCACGCATGCAGAGGGCAATGCCCTCTGGGGTTGGGGGGCCAAGGCCTGGGGAGACAAAATCATGTGGTTGCTGTTGTTTGACATGTGCCCGCACTGCATCGTCTTCCAAGGGCTGAGACCCAGGTGGGCGCCACTGCCATCCAGAGCAGCTGAGGAGCAAAGCCTGGGCAGCGAGTGGAGATGGGATCCGGGGCTTGCAGAGCTTGCTCAGCCCTCAGCCCAACTGCTCTGCAACCCTGACTCATCCAGGTGCCGGGCATGGGCTGCACGGTGGCTGACACAGGGTTTTCTGTCACTGAGCCTCTGTGTAGCAAGGACGCTGTTACCCTGGGATTCATTTAGCCAGTTGTTACCTGATGCATAATTGCATGTTTTCTTCTGAGATTTCTTTTCCTGTTTCAGGCTTTGGGCTTTTAAGGGCAATGTTGATGCAAATAACCAAAGAAACAAAGTAGCTTTCCCCCCATTTGTATCTTGTTTTGGTGATGGTTTGTGTCAATTTGAGAAGTTTAGAAGTTTAACTAAGACTCAGCAGAGAGCCAGGGTTCTTACTTTGTAAATATCTTCATCCTGTGCAAGAGGAGGGCAAGGAGATTTTGGGAGTGCTACACCCACCCTGGGAAGGAGTGTGTGGCCTGTGTACAATGTTGCTCTTCCCCTCTTTTGCTCTGACTGATTTTTCTGGCTACTGCCAGTGCCATGCCACCCTGCCTTGGATCCAGCTGATTATGGACTGAAACCTCCACAAACTGTAAGCTAAATAAACCTTTCCTTCCTTAATTTTGGATGTTTGGTATTTTGTCTCAG
>RJWT010047406.1:0-11304 GCA_004365215.1 Cuniculus paca | reverse complement strand
AATCCAAAATGGCTACCATAATATATCTTATTATCTTTGAAATAGCTGCCCATGCCATTAGATATAATAAAATCAAACAAAACAAAACAGAATAAAACCCAATCCAACAAAACAATGAAGATGATACAGGACTTCAAAACAAGATGATAGGGAATTAACAATGGCTACCACCTTCAGAAGGAGATCTCCCATAGATGCTACACTGTGTATTATTATCCTCGGAATAGATAATCAGACTACTTACTGGCTTTAGACCTGCAAAGTCAGTGACATACTAAACACTCCAAGCATTAAATTGTATTTTATCTCAATAGCTATCATCAGCCGGTCATTTATGATGGGAGTGGGGGATTGATGGGGTGGGGGTTGACAGGGTGGGGGTTGGCTCTTCTTGTTTCCCAGTCTGCACACAGGAAGGGGCTGGCATCTGGCTGTCCCCTCAGTGGTGCGCATGGTGCTGATTCTCAGGGAGGGCTTGCTTCTTGGTGACTTCTTGTTCTCTTTCCCCACAGTCTGCAAATGACACTGACTCCCCCAAGTTTTCTGGTTGCAAACCAAATTGTTTACAAACAAAAGCACTGAGGCACCGTTCTGCATCCCCCCTAGCAATGTGCAGGGGCTCCCTTTTTCTCCTTATCTTCCTCAATGCTTTCATTATCCCCTTCCTCCTCTTCCACCTCCTTCCTAACAGCTTTTCTAATAAGTACGTTGTGGTGTGGTGTCTCACTGTGGCTTTGATTTGCATTTCTCTAATGAGTAGTGATGTTGAGAATCTTCATGCTTTCCTTGGCCAGTTGTCCATCCTCTTTGGAGAAATTTTTATTGGTGTTGTTGAGTTGTAGAAGTTCTTTATATACTCTGAGTGTTAACCTCTTCCTGGAGGCAGAGGCAGGAGGATCACAAATTCCTGCCCAGCCTAAGGAACTTAGGTGACTTAAGACTGTCTCTAAAGTAAATAAATAAAATGAGATACAAAAAAATAAATAAATAAAAAGACTGGGGATATAGCTCATTGTAAAGTCCTTGGTTCATTTCACCAAAAAGAAACAAACAAACAAACAAACAAAAAAGGGTAAGAAAGAAAAGAAACTGAGCCAAAGCCAGGCATGGTTCTTCCTGTCTGTAATCCCAGCTACTCAGAAGGCTGAAGCAGGAGAATTGTGAGTTGCAGGCCAACTTGGGTAAAGTAAGGGAGACTCAGCTTCAGAACAAAATTTTGAAAAAAGAGCTGGGGATTATGTAGTTCAGTAGCCTTGGGTTCAACCCCCAATAATGAAGAAATAGAATAAAATAAAGTAAAATAAAGGCATGCCACTGGGGCCACACAAGCAGAAGTGACCCCAGAGCACCGGTGTTGGCCTGACTCTTCCTCCTGTGATATGAGAGCTGATGCTTGCCCTGTGCTGGGCTCCTTTGGCCCTCACCTGTGTTCTCACATCCATTCTTGCACCAGCTCTGTCAGATGACTCTGCCACCCCAGTTTGCACATATGGAGGGGGCAGCCCTCTTGTATGTGGCAGAGATTCAGTGAGGGCTGGGATACTGTGCCCCCACCCTGGAAATTCTGACACGTTAAATCATTTTCCAGAGACCTCCCCAAGGTAGTGCTTCCTCCCCCCACCAGGTCAGGGGCCAGTGCTGTTCAGATTCCTCACAAACCCAGGATGGAGTCTAATCCCTCTGTCAGGTATTAAGAGAACAGAAACTGCATCCACTCAATGGCATTTGGAGCTGAGCCCTTTGAGAGGCGGGTAAGGTTAAATGAGGTCATAAGGGTGGGGCCTTCATCCAGTGGGCCTGTGGCTTTCTGAGAAGAGGAAGAGCAAGCCAGTGTGCTGGAATGTCTCTCCCTGCCTTGAGACTTGACAGTGATCACCACAGCAGGAAGGACTCAGCAGCTGCAGCTGCCTGACCTTCAGAACCACAGTCTGAATAAATCTTTCTTTATAAATTACCCAGTCAGTACTGAGACAGTGGCACAGAACTGGTGAGGTAGCTTCAGCCTCTAGTCTGTTAGGTACTGTCGACATGTATGAAAGAATGGATGTCACTTACGGGTCAGCTGTGTGGTGATCTCTTTCCTTGCGAGAACAGAGCACGGTTCATGTATGTCTGTTCTGCAAGGTGTGTGAATCCTTGGCAGGTTTTGTTTTTGCCTCTTTGCCTCACACTGCTACCGTGGTGGCATTCTTGCAGGGCAAGTCAGTTTCTGGGGCACATAGCTGAGACTTTGTGGTGCTTTGGCTTTTCCTGGCATCACAGACCCCCCAAGGTGACTGAGACTTCTTTGGCCAACTCCTTTGTGCTCATTAGAATCCAGAAGGCTCACTGTGGTGTGAGGGGTGGGAGTGCAGTTCTGGATTCAGCAGGGCACAGTCACTCCTGCAAATGCCTCATTCTGTTACTTAGATCCCTGTACAGTGAACTGAACTTGCCTCTGCCTCTGTTTTCACATCTGTGAATCAAGGATAAAATGCAGTGTTTTTGAGATTTCAATGACATAGCACATGCAAAGCCATTAACCCACGGCCCAGAGACAGATGCTGAGCATGCGCTTCTGCACCTCCACCTGCAAAGCTGAGGTGTAGAACTGACACCAGAAGAGGGGCAGTGACTCCCACAAGGTCGGTTGGTGGCAGGGCAGAGATGCATTGTGTTTTGTCAGGGCCCAAAGCCCCAGCCAGGCTCCTTGCTGGGCCACCCTGACCTGCCTCGGTTGGATCTCCTGCCCTGTCCTCCACTTTCCATTTCCTGCAGGGGCCTGCAAAGCCCCCCTGCAGAGCTGTGTGTGCCCGCTCTGAGTTTCATACCCCAGCCAGGATGAGCCATTCAGCAGCACATAGAAGGGGCTCCCTGGAGGCCCCTCCAGCTACTGCTGAGGATTTAATTGCTGCTTAGTTTCTGAGCTGCACCCCCATTCCACACTGGAGGCCCAAATTACAGGAGGAGGGAGCAGACAGGGCCCTGTGCCAAGAGAGGGTCTGCACATCAGCGGGGTTTATTCATTTATTGATTGCATGGGCCCAGAGCCTGGGCTTTTTATACCCTGGGGCTCTGCCTGGGATTTGGGTCATTCTGATGGTTGGTGAGAGATGGCTGTGTGCACACGTGGGGCAGGAGGCAATGCAGGTGAAGCGCTGGCTGCAGACCTCCACCCCTTGCCCATGTGGCTATGAGATCTCCCTTGTGGCTTTCTAGGTGTGTCACTTGCACTCCCAAGTCCCCTTTCTGCATCTGTAAAACTGGAAAATTCCTAGTTCCTGCAAAACACTTCACTGTGAGGATGGAAGCAGATTTGGTAGGTTAGAGGTCTCCCCCAAGGTCGGCTCTGAGCGCTAGTCCTTGTCGTCCAGCCTGTCCCCGAGCTGCAGGAGAGAGACACTAGGGCTGTGCCCATGGCATCTTGGTGTCAAGTGAGCACGAGCCTTTAGTGCATTGTCTTGTCTTCCTGTCTTCTCTGTCTTCCTTCCCCTCTGGGGACCCAGGCCCCAGGCTGCAACCCTGTCTGCAGAAGGGTGTCTGCCACTCCCCTCCTCTTGGGCCATGGTTTTCCACTTGGCAAGCTCATGTCAGTGCACCGGAAGTGGCTGTTACTGGGTTCCATTCTGAGTGTCTGTGCCTGTTTAATCTGTGCGTTCAATCCATATAGCCTTGAGGGTTGATGGTGATTTGCCCATTTTACAGATGGCACAACCGAAACAAACAGCAAAGTCACTTCCCAAGATGAACAACTGATCCACAGTGCTGATTAACAGGCTGAAGCCAGTGGCAGTCTGCCTGCAGGGCCTGTGTGTCTTCGCTGGTTTGCTCTTCTGCCCACAGGCGACTGCCCCTCCAGGGGGAGGATGGTGGCAATGCGGAAGAGCCTGGGGCATTGCAAAGCTGACTGATGGTCCTTGCCTGCCCATGGCCTTCAGGGCATAGTGGAGTCCAGGGAGTTGCCCAAGGTGAGTTGAAGCAGGGGAAATGGGACTGGAAGGTAGAGGTCCTTGTCCCTTTGTCCTTCTAGCAGGGATCCTATCTGCTCCCATCTGGCAGCCCCAAGGATCCTTCACATTCTTTCTGTCCCCTGGCATGTCACTGGAGAAGGGTTCTCAGGGTGGGGGTGGGCATCTGGGGTTTGGAACTCTGCATTTTACAGAGATGCATGAGGTGAGGTCACTGCCTTGGCTTCTGCTCTGCACCCTGTTCAGGCTGGAGGGATGAGCCTGAGTTTAGAGGGTAAGTGTAAGTTGAGGCCCCATCCTCAGACCCAGTCCCCCTCAGGGAAGGAGCACCTCCATGCCGGTTGGGACTTTAACAGTAATCAGGACTGGTAGCAGGCTCCTTCTGTTGACCTTAGTGGATCCTGGGCCAGAGACAAACACATGGACCTTCCCAGCCACAAAACCGATGGCTGCACAGTTTTACACTCTTCCCCCCATGTCAACGGGATGCTTTTATTGTTGGAGTGATAAATTATGCTTTTTAAGGATGAGACCATTGCCCAGCTGTTGAGCAGTTTAGACTTCCAGATGTTCTCCTGCCTGGGAAGCAGGGAAGGGTATGTGATGGGATCTCTTTACAAATCGATATGCAGAATGGTTCACTAAATTTCAGTGACGAGCCTACCATCTCCTGGGAAGGTGTGGTGTCTTCTGGTAGGAAGGAGGCAGTCATTAGCTAGGGTCCTTGGATGAGGAATCAGCAAGTGGTGGGTAAAGACAGGAAAACCAGGTTTGCGGGTAGGAACTCAAGTTCTGTCCCTGCTGGTCGTGTGATTTTAAACTGAGCGCATAGACTCTCTAAGTCTTGGTTTCTGAATCTCTCAACTAGGGGCTGCCTTCCAGGACTAGAGGATGCATTGTTGTTGGGCATTATCTGTTTAGGTGTCAGTGGTGACCATTAACGAAACTGTGTTGAGCCAGATCTGGCAGGGAAGATGATGTGGGGATCACAACCACCTCTGTTTCAATGGGGGCAGTGATACTGAAGTCCAGAGAGGTCAGGGCTGGTTCTAGGTATAGCTAGGACTCCATGGTCCAGGATGGTAGCCACCCACTACACGTGGCTGTCGAACACTTGAGATACAGAAAAATCTAAATTGGTGGATGTTGTCTATGTAAAATACATACTGTAGTTTGAAGATAGTACAAGAAAAGTTTATAAAATATCTTTAAAAAAAACTGATCACCTATTGAAATGAGATTTAGACATACTAGGTTAAATAAAACATCTCAGTTAGTATCAATTTAACCCTGTTTCTTTTTATTATTTTCAAATGTGGCTGCTAGGAAAGTTAAAATTACCTATGTGGTTTGCATTGTATTTCTACTGGGACTTCCAAGCTACGTATGATACTAATGGTGGGCTTCCGCGTTGTGTGGTATGTAACCCATACAGCTGCATGCAGCAGACCTCTCAGGTCCACATCAGATGGCCGAGGTTTGGATCTCTGCTTTACCAGTAATTAGCTGTGTGATACTGGTTCAGTTGCTTTACTGAACTCTTCTTGTTCTGTCTGTGAAATAAGTATTCTAATAGCACCTCCTCCATGACCTTGTAAAGATTATGTGAAAGAATCCATTTAAAGTACTTAAAATACTGCCTCACCTATCTTAAGAGCTGAGTATGTCTTAGTAGCTTAAGTTTTTTAGAACCCGAGATACCTAAATGGAAAGAAGTGGCCTATAGGGAACCAGGAAGGGTGGAAGCCGAAAGTCAATGCAGTAATTATTTGAGGGCAAGTCAGGGAGTGTCCCGTGGAGGCAGGACTTGCCTGAACCCGAGGAGCAGAAGTGCTGAGTTACCGGGGTGGACAGAATCGGACGGACGTGGTGGGAGGTGGGTGGGCACCTGCAGGGCTCGGGGATGAGACCCTGGCTCAGTCTGGGTGTCGCAGGAGCCCAGTTTGCTGGAGCGGATGGCAGTGTGGCAAGTGGGAAAGGAGCCAGGTGCAAAGAGGTTGGCAGCAGGGCATGCGCTTTGCTTGGTAGCCCATGGAGAGCCGGGAGGGTCTTTCAGCCACGAAGTGACAGGATTAGGATTGTTGAACAGCTCGTGCTAACTGTGGGGAGGTTGTATTGCAGGAAGGAAGGGGCCTCTGGCAAGAAGGACAGGAGAGGGAAGAACACTGCTGCTAATGCTTATGCAGTTTGTGTGTTTTTGCTAAAGCTGGCTCTTCATTCAAAGCGATGGGTGTACTAGGATCCCACGTCTGCAGTCCCTTCTCAGCTTGCCTGCGTAAGCAAGAGGCTCCAGTGGGGCACGCGAAAGGCTGCTGTGTCTGGCGGGGGGATCTGGGATCTGGTGCCAGGTGGCTGGGAAGCCTTGGGCTATGGCAGCTAGCCTGTCCCGCTGACAGCAACTGCATATGGGTGCAGCGCTTAGCATATGGGGATCTGAAAGAGGGATATGAGCATTAAAATAGGAAGCTCTGCTCTTAGCTTGCTTAAATTCTGGCTCTAATGTTTTTTTTTTAAAGAAATAGACTTCTAACCAAAATAACAGATTCATGTAAAGAGGCAAAGGCTTATGTGGAAAAGCCAGCGTCCTCAGGACCTTGCCTGCCTGGCCTGATTCCTGTCCCTGGAGTGACTCCTTACCAAATCTGAAAATAATAGTCACATGCTGCTCCTTCTAGACCGACCTAGTCTCAAGTCCCCAGAGTGTCCTGTAACTTGCTCGGTGAGACAGATGGGTCACCCTGTCTGACCTTGCTGCTTCCATCTCCCATCCTCTGGCATCTGCATTTCCACCTGGGCGAGAGGCATCACCTTCGTGTTCTCTCCTATATCCCCGAATGAGACCCCTGTTCTCCGTCTATACTGATTGGTTGCTGAGCAGTGTGCACACCACAGGCCTCACATGGCCTTCCCTGTGTGGCCTAGCCCGAGGCCCTGGACATGCGCCTGGCCTGTCCAGCTCTCTGCTGTGTCACCTGCCCCTCCTCTGAGCACTCCGGCTTTGCCTAAGAGTATAGTAGTAGTCTCTCCCTTCCTGAGGTTTCATTTTCTGAGTTTCAGTTCCTGTGGTCAATTGCGATTCAAAATCTTAAATGTAAAATTGTAGAAATAACTGTTGCATGCATATGAAATTGTATGCCATTCTTAAATATTGCCTCATCCTCTCCACCCTGCCCAAATAGGAATCACCCCTTCATCCAGCATATCCACACTGCGCGTGCTACCTTTCATTGTCACTTAGCCACTGGAGTTCCAGTGTCTGTCACAGTGCTTGTGCTCAGGTAACCCTTGGTTTACTTTGTAATGGTCCTGAAGTGCACAAGTAGTGATGCTAGTAATTTGGATACACCAAAGAGTAGCCAGCAAATAAGTCCTCTAAGTGAGAAGGTGGACATTCTCAACTTAAGAAAGTTCGTATATTGATGTTGCTGAGATCTAGGCCCAATATCGTTGTTAATTTCCCCTCTAATTTATAAATTAAACTGGACGTGGTGGCACAGGCCTGTAATCCCAGCATTGGGGGGGCTGAGGCAGGAGGAACGCTGCAAATTCGAGGCCAGCCTGGACTGTGTAGTGAGTTCAGTGGCAGCCTGAACTATACAGTAAGACCCTGTCTCAAAAAACAAAACAAAGCAAAATAAAAACCCCAAAAAACAAAATTTATAAATTTATAAATTAAACAAAATTTATAAATTTATAAATTAAACAAAATTTATAAATTTATAAATTAAACAAAATTTATAAATTTATAAATTAAACAAAATTTATAAATTTATAAATTAAACAAAATTTATAAATTAAACAAAATTTATAAATTTATAAATTAAACAAAATTTATAAATTAAACAAAATTTATAAATTTATAAATTAAACAAAATTTATAAATTAAACCTTGTATGGGTTTGAATGTAAACACAGCATGTACAGGTTTGGTGCTATGGGAGGTGTCAGGCATCTTTAGAAATCTTGGAACATGTTCCCTGAGGAATAGTCCAGCTGTTTTTGAACTCTATCTGTTAAGGCCCGCTGTCCCCTTTCTTAGTTCTCTCCCTCTGGGGCCCTTTAGCTCCCCACTCCACTGCTCTGGCTGCTGAATGTCTACCTGGCCAGGGTGGACACAAGTTAGGACTCACCTTCTTTATTCTTCTCTGTTCTTCTGGGCTGGAACTACTTCTTACTGGACTTTCCATCGGCCTCTTTCTAGGTTGCTGCTCTGATTTTACAGGATCATGAATTTATTTGGAGCAAAATCTGAAGACAACCAGGCAGGCTAAGTAAACTCTTTGACTGATCTCCTGCTCTGCCTGTCGCTCATTTGACCTAGGGCTTATGTCATCATGTTATTGAATAATACTTTTATTTATGAAGACAAGTATTTTTTGGTGGAAAATGTGGGAAATGCTAAGGGTGTAAGGAAGGAAATAATGTGACTGCATCTTGCTACAGTTTCCTTTTCTTTGCATATTTCTTCAAAATTTGAGGTCCTGTAACGTTGACAGTTTTATTGGCTCGTTCTCATAATGTAGCCTAAGCAGTTGTCGAGGTGTGCAGAACAAGCTTTTAAGTATTGTGCAGAACATAGCATACCATTTAGTATAGTATTACAGTGAAAGTTTGGCCCACTTTCAGTTTTTGCCTGAAGTATTGGGTATTAAGAATATTTCTCTTTCATTCTTGTAATGCTGACATGAGCGTGTGTGTGTGTGTGTGCACGCGTGTGCAAATAAGCCTCAGTTCATCTTTCAGATCTCTTAGATTTTCTGCACCTGTAATTACCAGGTCAGAGGTTCTGGCATTTTCAAGGTTCTCGAGGTGTATCGTTTGGTCATGGTGCATCACGTGACAAGATGATGTTAAACTTCTTCCTCCCTGGAGTTGCTTTCTTGTGCAGCTGAGTCTGTCAGGCTAGGGACCCTGGTCCTTGCTGAGGGGAAGAGCGTGACTCCTGTGTTTGTCTCTCTCTGTCGTTTTGGGTTCGGGGGGCAGTTTCTGGCCGGAGGGTTGCTGTGGATGAGTGGAAAAATCCTGTCCTAAGCCTACAGACCTGTGCTGGAGGGTCTGTCCTACCCAGGGGAGCTTGGAGACTGCTCAGTGTCTGTTGGCCATGTTTTCTCAGGGGTTAGAAGAGAAGGGACAGTGTCCGAGCTAGGGTGTTTGAAGGTGAAGGTAAGATCGTGGGACTGAATGCTGAGTGGGGCACTGCTGTACCCCATTTCAGGATGTGAGAGTGGAAGTCAAAAGCAGAACCAAAGAACTTAGGTTCTGCCCCTGTTGCCTTTTCTAGCCGAGCGCTTGTGTTTTCAGCTTCCTGTCATTGATAAAACACCTGAGACAGTCAACTTACAGAAAAGATTTATTTTTGCTTGTAGCTTGAGCCCGCAGTTCGTTGTCCCTGTGGCTTTGGGGCCTGTGGCGAGGTAGCGTGCGCTGGCAGGAGCGTGTGGTGGAGCAGAATTGCAAACTTTATGGTGGCCAGGAAGCAAAAGAAAGTGAGGAAGAGAGACTGATATCCCACCATCCTCTTCCAGGGCACAGCTCCAGCGTCCTGAAACCTCCCCCTGGAGCACGTCACGCTGAGAGCCAGGCCTCTAATGCACAGGTCTTCAGGGACATTCCGCATTCTGGACTCTGTGGTGTCCTCATCACAGCACAGTCACTCAGCCTTGTGGGGCGCTAATGCTTGCTGCTCTTTGCCTGCTATTTGCCTGTTCCCAAAATGACAAATGGGAGGGAAGTGCACCGGAATCCTGTGTACCCACTTCTTACCAGGTGTGTCACTGCCTGACCTTAGTTTTGTTTCCTGTAAAATGGGACCAATGACAGCAGCCCCTGATTCCTCAGGTGCTGAACGAGGAGGCACCTGGGAGTTGCTTGGCCCGGTGCCTGGTCCTGGAGAGCTGTCAGTCAGTGTCAGCCACGACCAGGACCCCAGCAGCCTTGGTGACTCACCTGAGTTGAGTTCTTGCAGCCTGCATGGTAGCTTCTCCAGCTGCTTGCTTCTGGCTTTGCCAGGCAGGTTCATTTTCTGGAAGCACTGAAGTCTGAGGGGACCCATCCAACTTGTTGTTCCATGGATGACAGAGTAAGGCTCCAGATGGCGAGTGACCATTCTGGAATTTCTTACCTGACTGCTTTCATTTGTGCGTAGAGGAGGGACACACGTGTGCACACGTGTGCACTTGCACAGACCAGCTCTGCAGGGATGCAGAAGGACATTGGTGACCCCTGGGGTCCTTTGAGGCCAGGAAGGAAGCTTCACCTACCGTGGGACGTGGCATGCTGTCGGGAAATCTTACTGTGTACATCTTTTATTTCTTCAGTTTATAAGAAACAAATTCTTAAACGTCAGCTGTGTAGCAGAAGATCTTTGAGTTTCAGTGTGCCTCTGAGTGTAAAGTCACCTGAAGAGAACTTAATAGCTGTCCTCCTGAGCCCACACACCTTGAGTCCTGGGTTTAGCTTCTGAAGGCTGCCTCCTACACTTTGTTGGCCTCTCAGTGTCCCCAGTGTCCTAGACACCCACCTTGGGGAGCCCACTGCCCCGCAATCCCACCACTCTGGGGTGGCCTGGGTGGGAAGGCAGCAGCTTGATTTAGGGCACAGAAGCTGCAGGGCTTGCTCCTGCCTCGGCCTGGCTGCCAGGCAGCTCCGTAGAGAAGGAGCGTCTGTGTGGCCCTCCACTGCCCTCCTGTGAACCCAAGTCTGCTCCAAGCCTCTCAGGGCCGCCTGCCCACCCACATGTCAGGGTTGAGCTGCTCTCCGAGGCTCACGCATGCATGGACCTGGCAGCTCTCTGGGTGTCTCTTGCCCCTTTTCCTCTGTCACAGACCCGATCCCTGCTTCACTCCCGCCCCAGGCTCCGGGGACATTTGAGCGGAGTCCTGCAGGAGCATCCTGCTGGGTGTCCCTGCTGGGACAGGGCAGAGGCCTTGAGAAGCTGTCATCCCCCACCTCCAGCCCCTCAGCCTTTGATCTTCATCCTGGCGTGAAGTGAAGCTGCGTCCCTTGTTTGTCCCAGCCCCATTGTCACATCTGGTGAGCCAGGCAGTCAGCCCCATTATTGCTTTGGAGGCCACACAGTTCCATAGTGGCTATTTTTTTCTGCCCAGTGACTGATTCAGGAAACATAAAAGTGTTTATGGGCCCCCATTTTGTTTCTCCATTCAGATGGGAAGAGCGCATTGACCCCAGGGGAAGGTGGGTGTGGGAGTGTCCCTTCCCTCTCCCGGGTCCTCCTTTGTTAGGCCACAGGCCCTGAGTCCTGGGGTCCTTGTGTGTTCCGAAGCCAGCTCTCCTTTCCTTTCACTCTCAAAGCGGACTTCAGACTAAGGGCTTCTTGCTATTTATCTAGTTCCTCCTC